>WSXT02078547.1:0-12082 GCA_011762715.2 Neuroterus valhalla
GCAAATTATTTTCAGGTTGAAAATTAATGACAAAGACGTGACGCAATGCGTAATTTAAGGTTAACTGAAACATGAAATAGATCTTCCAGAAATCGATATAAAGCGCGAAGCTGATCACCACCGATGTACGGTGCTCCTTGTATACGCAGCGCTTTTGGACAAAACCACGATGCGCTGGAGGGGGAAAAACCTAAACTGTAGATTGCGTGCTTGTGCCACGAAGGCGCGCGCGTTGACTGCAGCAGTATTTTTCTCTCCGTGTATACAAATTAAAATTAGATTCATTTGATGCATTAGAGTTGATGGTAATATAGAAAACTTCGCGTTTCGGACACTCTCGTTTTCGAGGGCGCAGCACGAGACACACGATGAGAATGCATTTGTTAAAGCCGGAGAAGCTTTACATGCAGAGAATTCACAATCATCAAATAAAGCAGCCGAAATTCTATTTTTCAGTTTCAAAAGCTCTATACACGATTGTAGGAAAGTACAAAGACCGAGCGCCTAGCGCGAGGTAAATTCATATCAAAGCGCAGAGCGCGAGGCACATTTATTATCGAGTGTGAAAAGACGGTCGCTCTTTGCGCGCTCAAACTTGCGAGCAAAGCGAGCTGCGTTCGTTGAGAATGTGCCCGCGCAGCGGACTAAATTTCCATCTCCCACTTTTGACAACTTATTAGTTCCCTTTATTCGATTTTTATCAATTCTCTCTGCTATTACAGTTCCCTTAAGTCTCTTTCCATTATTATCGGGGTCTCGATTCTAAATATGATCTCTTGGGGAACCAGAAACTTTACCTGGAAAGAAAGCAATTTTCACATTATTTCAATCGCTTAAGACTGACAATTGAGAATCGTTTTTGAAATTGTGGAGTTGTGTATTACGGAGGAAGCGGCAAACCGCTAAAAATACTCATCGTCTTTCTTGTTTGGGTAGTGAACCGTTAAGGATGGATAAACGAGTTAGTCGTAATTGGTTTGGACATCGTATTCCTTTGTCGAAAATATGTTCAACTTCTGTACTAAACCCTCCACTGAGCATGTCATGCAGTCGAATATAATCAAATCTCATTAACATCAAAGGCGATCTATACCCCAAGAGATTTCCTAGACCGTTTCAGAACTTCTATCTTCAATATACGAAACCCCGTACCTTCTGAAAAACTAATGAATGTCTAATTTTTTATTGATTTTCTTTTACGAATCTCTTATAAATTCGATTATAATAGTCTCATATGATTTCATACTATATAAATTGATTGTTCGGATTTTCACTTGTTTAGTTTTTTTTTTTTAAATGTGAATAACATCATTTGGGATCAGCGGAGGAGGTCCCCACCACTTGCTGGCTGCTCATAGATTGGCCGCTCCCCTTCCACTCTCCTGTGCGCACTCACGTTTCTCTCTTCCTCCTCCTCCTCTCTCTTCCTACTCTTCCTTACTCTTTATCTCTCTCATAGACATGAGTACTTGAATAAATGACAGCTCTATCAACCTACAGATCTTCAAGGGAGAGTCAAGATAAACTTACTTCGTTTCTATTTGAACTTACAGAACCGAGATCGGGAGTTCTAGGATGCGCGCATCATATAAAAATATAGGAAGGCTTTGTGCATGAAAAATACAGTTCAAATTTAAGGGGCGTTAGTGACGACTTGATACCCCGGTTTTTCAATTTCTGAGGGGTGATTTCATCTCAATTGTTCCTTGAAGATATCTGCATCCATCCAGCAAAGAAACTAGCCCGCGTGAGACACTGGTTATTCACATCTGCCGCGTGTTTCATGACACGCATGGTTTTTTTTGTCTTAAGATTTCTTTGCATTCCACCAGGATCAAAAATATCAGAATAAGTGTGTAATATGAGGATATAAATAATCTTACATTTGAAGAATTTCTGAAACTTTCTTTTTACCTATACTTAAATACATAGTTATTTCAAAATAAGAAGATTTTAAGATGCATTGATGAACTCGGATCTCGAAAAGATGGTTTTGCTAAATTCGCTTTCGTGTCTGCATAAGTTTTCAACACAAAACTTTCAATTCTAATGCTCTCTTTGAAGTAGAAACTAATTAATTTAACTTTGCGGGCTGTACATTTTATTTGGAGGTTAAGCATTTTCAGTTGCAGTTTAGTAACATTCTGAAAACATCATGAATTTCTGAAATAATCTTGGAAGTAGGATTTCTTAAAGTTCCACATTTGATTTATAGGTTCCATAAAAAATTAACTTTTTTTTTCATAGTAGATAAGCAAATATTAGAGAGCCAAAAGAAAAAGGGAAGGAAGAGAGGGGTGAATGGAAAATATGTTACTGTAATTTAGCAGGATTGGAGAGGAAAGATAGTGAATTTATGAGAAATTTGTAACAGTGGGAGGTTGTAGTGATGATGGGAACATGGCTAGATGAAAAAGGATGGGAAAGAGTAAGGGGGAGGTTGACAAAAAGGATACAGTTGGCAGATTTAAAATCTAAAGAGAAGGAACAGGAAAGGCAGAGCATTGGGAGGAATGGTGATGAGAATAAGGAAGGAATATCTAGCAGGGAAGGATAGGAGAGTAATGAAGGAGGAAATTGATGAATTGGAGATATGCAGTAGAAATCTGAGGAGATCAAAAGTCTGATGAGAGAAAATGAAGGTTAGGACTGCGCTTAAAATAGGAGGAGATTTGAATGCAAGAACAGGAGATAGAGGAGAAAGGGAATGGAGAGAAGAGCGAAGACGAAAATCCAAAGACGAGGTACTAAATGAGGAAGGGAAGAAATCTTTGAGGTGCTTAAAGGAATGGTATGGTTTATCATAAACGGAAATATAGAGGAATGTGAGGAAGGTGAATATGCACGTTCAGGAGGTGGTGGGGGAACGGTCATCGACTATGTGATAGTAGATGACGAGGTAACAGAGGAAGTCAAGAAACTGGAGGTAGGGGATTTGATAGATTATTATCACTTTTCATTAATTCTGACGTAAGAAAAGGATAAGAGTCTCAAAGATACGGATTAAAAGGAAGTAAAAGTAGAGAGAACAGGAAGAGGGGATTGGTCAATAGAAGGAAAAGGGCAATTAAAGGAGAAGATAAAGGATATAACAATGGAAGAAGGAAAGGTTACTGAAGAGATTTAAATAATGAGAGAAGAAGGAAATGGAGTGTCAAAGGAAATAAGTAAGAGAAAAGTTAGTGGGGGAGAGAACAGGAATGGATGAGATGGGGAATGCGAAGAGAAAAAGGAGGAAGTGATAAAGGAACTAAGGAGATGGAGGAAAGGAAAAAGTAGTGGAGATGAATATAGACGAAAAAAGAGGGAATTTACTGAGATGTGTGATAAGAAAAAAGAGGAGGAAAAAAGGATGTTTGAAGAAGAGGCGGAGCAGGTTACAAAAGAAGAAGAGGTTCGGAAGGTAGTAAATAAAGAGAGGAAAAGGAGGAAGAGGGTGAACCAGGATATAGAGATGGTACAATGGAAACAGTATTTCATACATCTGCTAGAAGGGGTAGAGAAAAAAGAAAGGAAGAGGGGAGGGAAAGAGACGAGGATCAGGACATAACAAGAGAAGAAATAATCAGTGTTCTATGATGTAAGAGGGGAAAGCTCCAGGTCTGGATGAGATTCCAAAGGAAGTGTGGATATATGGGGGAAATGCGAGGGGAAATGAACTGAAAGAATGGGCGTGGATAATGTGTAATAGGGTGTCGAGAGGAGAGGGTTGTCCAGTGATATGTAAAGAAGGAGAAGTGGTACCAATATTGAAAAAAGGCAAAGGGGGGGAAGGTCAAGGATTATAGCTGAGTTACGCTATTGCCAAGCTTGTACAAATTGTATGTAACGATATTATTGGAGAGATTAAAGAAACAAGTGGAGGAAAAAAGGATATTGCCACCAAATCAGACGGGGTTCAGAAAAGGAATGAGGGTAATGGAAAACATAAACGTTGTAAATTATATAATAAATAGGAGGGTTAAAACGGTGAAGGGAGGAGTGATAGCTATGTTTGTAGACCTAAAAGCGGCGTTCGATTCTCTGGGCCGGGAAGAGATAGAAAAGGTTATGGTAAAAAAGGTATAAGGGAAGGTCTGATAAAGAGAGGAGGGTGACCTTTGAGCCCACTTTTATTTAATATCTTGATCTTAGACTTGGAAGCAGCAATGAGCAGGAAAGGGTAGGGAGGTGTCAAGGTGGAGAAAGTAAAGATATATACACTGGAATAGGCAGATGATATAGTAATGATGGCAGAGGATGAAGAGGGAATGGCGGGTCGAATTACAGGTTGGAGAAAAACTAAGATGAGAAGAAATTAAAACCGAATGTAGGAAAGACTAAGATAGTGAGGTTCATAAAAGGAGGACGAAGGAAAAAAATTGGACTAGGAGATGGAAGGGAGTAAAGATAGAAAAAGTAAAAGAGTTTAAATATTTGGGATACACCTTGCAAGCGAATGGAGATCAGGAGGCGCATATAAGAGAAAGAGTTAAAAAGCGGCAGGGGTAATGAAGCAGGTATGGGAAATAGGAAAAAGAAGAGTCAGGATAGATTGGAAGAGGAGAATGTGGTTGTTTGATACCCTAGTATGGCCAATTTTAGGATATGGAGCGGAAATATGGGGATGGAAGGAAAGGGAAGAGATGGAAAGGTAATAGAAACGATATGTGAGATGGACTCTAAGAGTGAATTGGAGGACACCTGGATATATGGTGAGAGAGGAAATGCAAAGGGATAAATTAAGTATCAGAATGAATGTCTGAAGAAGGTAGAAGAAAGAATAGGGAGGGGGATTGAGTTAACAAAATAGAAAGAAGAAAGAAGGGAGTTACTTACAGATAGATATATAAACTTCGAAGGAGTAGAATAGAAAGAGGAGGAAAGTCAATCATCAGAAATATGGGAAAAAGTAATGGAATCAAAATACGATAAATGTTATAAGATAATAAAGATGGAAGGATTATCAAAGTATTTGGTAAAGGGGTAGGGTGAAAAGAGATGGACAAGAATAGCAAGATCCAGATCCGGGAATGAGGTCAGGGAATGGATGTATTAGGAGAAAAGAGAAAAAAAGAAAGTGCAAAATATGTGAGTGGGAAGAAGAGAGGTTACTCTAAGTACTTGGGGCTGGTATTCTTGGTAGTTCGGAGCCCACCTTAGGCTGTAGGTCCCTTTTACTCACTATTAGGGTAGTGGTAGGGTGTGTGAAGGAATAGTGGAGAGGTACGAGGAAAATGTAAGCCCTCAGGGGACACATCGAATCAACCAATCAAGTAGAATAAGATGAGGATGCGCTCTTTCTCTCTCGCTCGTACGCTGAAAATACTCAATCCAGTGTCAAAAATTTCAAAAACAAAATGGCGGATCTAGTATGGTGGACGATTATGCTGAATAAATTTCCTTTTTTTTCAAATTAGTATAAGGGGGTTTTTAGGGCCGCTCATTACGAATCCAGATTCGAAATTTCCAAGAACAAAATGGCGGATTCAAAATGGCGGCCAAGCATGCTAAATAAATTTTTGATTCAATCCCAAATTGGTTCAAGCGGGTTTTTGGGGTCGCCCATTACGAATTCGAAGTCAAAATTTCTAATAACAAAACCTATCATAACATGAAGTGCGAAGGAGGAGCTCTTATGTTTATTATTACGGCGTCTTTACTCGCACTCATGCTTTCCTATGACTGCTATGAGAAGGTCTTTACTGTATATATTTATATATTAGGGAGAAAGATAGGCTAAGAGAAAGAAAAGAAAATTGTTGAAAATCTTTGTATGTGAGGGAACGGAAGTTATGTAAACCCTTAAGGGACACATTATGGATAAAGAAGCATAATGTCTTCAAAGCTTCAAACCTTATTTTATTGGTTCCGAAGTAAGTTCGCAAGGAGTATCCTAACTCTCATGCGACATTTCATTCTTGAAACTACAAACTTTTATGCTAAATTCAGTGCTACACATTTGCGAATGAAAATAGATAATTTGATCAAACCTTTTGAATTTCATAATCGACGTGTACACCTTCTCATTTGAACATGGCGAATAATTCTCAATTGAACGCTTAAAAATCCATTTTACCCAAATAAAAAAGATTCAATGTTATGTTAGGAAGTGGAAGCATTAGTTGAAATAAAAGTAGATATCATAGAAATCGAAATAGAAATATATAGAAAACACAACTCTATACACCTACAATATGATGATTCTAAACAAAACATTTCTGTACCTTGATTTTCAGATTTCAGAGGGATCAAGTATTCGAAGCAAACTCAGAGTTAGTAGAACATAGAGTTTCGAAGAGGATCATAAAATGTTATCGAGAGGAAGTAGTCAAGTTAAGACCTACCCTACCTTGTTTACACCTGGTGAGGTATCGCGTGCATGTACTCTTAATTGGATTGGAGTTTACACGAGAGAAATGCATTATAACCGTTATAGTATTCTCCCGCGGGGGTAGTAATTCGGTACACCCGTTGTTATCTAGCTAGAAACAACAAGCCACACATCTGGGTCTCGAGGTAATCAGAATAACATGAGATGCGGACTCCATTGCCAACTAAACTTTGAAGTCTCCAGCAAGTTAGTCCCATGTTGCGTTCCTCCTAGTTGCTGCAAGAGCTCAGAAGGAACGCTATCCAACACTAAATACCAGTATCTAAGACAGGTACCTGTTTCTGTCAACTGTAAGTGAGAGAAGGTGAGCCGAAGTACCTCCAAATCCCGTGGGGTTAACCGCTTCTGAGAGATAACATTCAGCCGCGAGAGTTGAGAATCTCTCATTTTAATTATCTTGGTGTCCTCTTATCAAAAGCCAACTCTCGACGCAATTCATTCGCACTGTCGCCCACCGCCGACCTTCCTTCATCCTGTCCCAAGAATCATCGTTATAATGCTCAACAATTTACTTTTCTTCAAAGAACAGAGATTATCACATTCCTTCTTCAAAGTTATTATTTTTTGTTTGTTTCTTCAAACTTCCGGTGCTTCAGAACTATGAGAACGACTTTTAGAAAATTCACATGAAAATTCTCTGATGAAAGTAATTCAGCATGAAACAGCAGATGAAAGTCTGAAGATTTAACTATTCCTTGAGACTTGGGGACGCTTTGTCGTTCCCCGCTGAATTAAAATTATGCTGACACTAACAATGGCCTGTCATCATTATCATATCCAATCGTCTCTGTACGTAACCAGTCATTGTCGTCACATGTGGTCTCCCATACCATTGAAATTGATAACAATTATTATTCCTGTCTCGGAGTTAAGGGCATGCAACATACTCTCACGTGATTATTAATTTTAAACGGATTTATCCAACCATTTTTTGCATTTTTTGATACACATAGCCTTAGTATTTGTAATTCTGATGATATTTTAAAAATTCATAATTATTACTCATTTTTATGAACAAATACACTCAAAGCTTGCCTGGGAGCCGGTGTCGGAGGTTGTGGTCCTTAGGCGAGAAGAAATTAGAAATCCAGTTCAAGTAAACAACTTCTATACTACGCATTACGGTACTGCCTTTTCAAGGCTCATGGGCCGTCCTGCTGCGTCGTGCGAGGCTCGAGGGGAGGGACAGAATCACTCAAGCATGAACAGCCAAAAACTGGCCCTCTGACGAGAGGCCCCAGGTAAGCGTAAGCGAGAAAATATGATCGTGCATATGTACCAAAAGGACTGGTAAATCATTACCTGATTGTCTAAAAGAACATAAGTACCATCGTATTAGCAGAAAAGTATTATGGTGGATTCAATATGGTGCCCGAAAGGATGAAAAAATTACTTTATTCTCTCTGTACGTGCCTTTACGTGTTTCAAAATATGCATTTCTCTAGATTTTCTAACTTTCCATGCTACTCAATGTAAAGGTTTAATTTGATATATGGAATTAAATATGGCAAATCCAATATGGCGACTTTCCTATCGATAGCTCATATTTCGTTGACAAATACATTTTCATATATTCAGTGTCTTTTAAGCTGTTCAGTGTTATGATTTTTCTTGATATGTAAAATTCAATATGGCGGATGTAGTATGGCGATTGACATAATAAAAATGAACTATGTATCATTCATACGAGTACTCACGTCTCTAAAAAAGATAATCCCTTGAACTAACTCAGTTTTCACAAACTATTCAAAATAAAAATCTCATGTGATGCGAAAAATGAAGTAGAGTAGATCCAAAATGGCGACCCTATGGATCCATTATTTTATATAAAAAAAACTGTTTGCTTGCACCAGATATAATATCACGAGGTTGGTATTTTTATTGGCCATATAAGTACGCTATTGAGAATTAATACTGTTTGGTAATATGATCTGTCACATTTAATATTTAATTTTCGATAGTTGCAAAAATTTTGGAAAAAACGTAGAATCCGTGAAAATTTGGTTTAAAATTCAACGACACAGGTATAATTTTCACATCACTTTCTTTTCCAGATAAAAAGTGCTACGACTGTAATCATAATTTCTAACGCCCTAATCCAAGTGACCAATATTTAGCGGACTACGCTTTTCACTACATAGTACAAACAAAGTGAAAACCAAAAACTGACAGAATCTAAAATTTTTAGTCCGAAATATTAAACCCGAAATTTAAAAATTTTCTGAATCTGATTTCAGATTTTCAATCAGCGACCTCGAAAACGCACGTATATATCTGTTTATCCAAATTTGAAAGCATGTAGAATTTTTAGTCCATCATGTTGAATTCGACATTTTGAAACTTCGAAATCTTATTTCCGATGCGTAATCAGCGATCTCCAGAACCTACGTTTGCATGTGTTTATCCAAATTGGACAGAATGTAGAATTTTTAGTCCGCCATATTGAATTCACTATTTTGAATGTTTAAAATCTCATTTCAGATTCATAATCAGCGACCTCAAAAACCTCCGTATACATCTATTTATCAAAATTTTACAGAAAGTAGAACTTTCAGTCCACCATATTGAATCCGCCATTCTGAATTTTCAAGATCTGATTTCAGATTCGTAATCAGCGATCTGGAAAACTCCCAAATACATCTGTTCATCCAAATTTTACAGAATCTGAAATTTTCATTCCAACATTTTTTATCTCCAAAATCTGATTTTAGTTTCGTAATAAGCGACTTTAAAAACCTACGCATACATCTATTTATTCAAATTTGAGAGCATATAAAATTCTCAGTCCACCATATCGTATCCGCCATTTTTGATTTTCAAAATCTGATTCCACATTTATAATCAGCGACCTCAAAAACGTCCGTATACATCTGTTTATCCAAATTTGCCAGAATGTAGAATTTCTATTCCAACTTATTGAATTCGTCATTTTGAATTTTCAAGATCTGATTTCAGATTCGTAATCAGCGATCTGGAAAACTCCCAAATACATCTGTTCATCCAAATTTTACAGAATCTGAAATTTTCATTCCAACATTTTTTATCTCCAAAATCTGATTTTAGTTTCGTAATAAGCGACTTTAAAAACCTACGCATACATCTATTTATTCAAATTTGAGAGCATATAAAATTCTCAGTCCACCATATCGTATCCGCCATTTTTGATTTTCAAAATCTGATTCCACATTTATAATCAGCGACCTCAAAAACGTCCGTATACATCTGTTTATCCAAATTTGCCAGAATGTAGAATTTCTATTCCAACTTATTGAATTCGTCATTTTGAATTTTCAAGATTTGATTTCAGATTCGTAATTAACGGCCTAAAAAACTCATTCATACATCTGTTCATCCAAATTTTACAAAATGTGAGATTTTTAGTTCAACATTTTGAATTTCCAAAATCTGATTTCAGATTGGTAATCTGCGACCTCGAAAACCTACGTTTCAATCTGTTTATCCAAATTTGAAAGCATGTATAATTTTATTCCACCATAATGAATCCGGCATTTTGAATTTTCAAAATCTGATTTGAGATTCATAATCAGCGACCTCAAAAACCCCCGTATACATCTGTTTATCCAAATTTGACAGAATGTAGAATTTCTAGTCCACAATATTAGATCCGCCATTCTGAATTTTCAAGATCTGTTTTCAGATTCGTAATCAGCGACTTAAAAAACTCATTTATACATCCGTTCATCCAAATTTTACAGAATGTGAAATTCTTAGTTCAACATTTTGAATTTCCAAAATCTGATCTTAGATTCTCAATCAGCGACCTCGAAAACCTACGTATGCATGTGTTTATCCGAATTTGAAAGCATGTGAATTTTCAGTCCACCATATTGAATCGGCCATTTTGAATTTTCAAAATCTGATTTCAGATTTATATTGAGCGACCTCAAAAACCTTCGTATAATCTTTTTATCCAAATTTGACAGAATGTAGAATTTCTATTCAACCATATCGAATCCACCATTTTTAACTCTTCAAAATCTGATGTCAGATTCATAACCAGTGACTTCAAAAAACTCCGTATACATCTCTTTATCCAAATTTGAGAGCATGTTAAATTTTTAATCCGCTGTATTGAATCCGCCATTTTGAATTTGCAAAATCTGATTTCAGATTCGTAACAGGCGACTTCGAAAAAATGGAATAGTATGTTAACGTGACATTTGTATCGATGGTCTTATACTAATAGCGTGACTGAAAGAGTAAGTATTTCCGAATATAATGTTATTGTTCTTGCGTAAGTGAATAGACTCTTTTCCGCCGTTAAGCTACTTCAATGCCATCTTCTCCTTAATCATCTGGAAGCAGCTCCTCCATCTGCAATTTTCAAACTCAGAGCAACGAGATAGTTCAATCTTTGAGACATTTTCCCGATTAGGAACGTCTGACGAAGATAAGGGATGACGCTTCGGATGAGATTAACTCATTGGACAGATCTTCTCTCCAGAGCTAGAATTCCCTGGTTGGTCATGAATTGCGGTAATTACTGGGTTTACTGCCATCCCGTTCCTGCAAAGAGTTCAATGTCGATCTTTATTGACTTGCTAGACTGTAAACCTTCCAGTGATTGATAGCGAGTGGTATTTTACAAGAATCCCCAGAATAATCTGTCCTTGCATCTACAAAAACTGTTTTGTCATTTCGACAAAAAAATTATGTGCACTTCTGTTGTTTTTGCTAAAATTTTTACGTGGTTTTATAGCAGAAGTCCCTAACAAAATATCTTCTCCCGATTATTCTATTTTTTTCGTACATTTTTCGAGGAACAAACCGTAGATCCGAAGTGGCAATCTATTTTATTTGAGGTTGAAGTACACTTCAAAGAGCACCTAATCAGGTTTCACTTGTTTCTCAGTGCAATTACAGTCGTCCTAATATAAGGACTACTGGAAAATTCAATCGCTTTTTTCAGCACTCGTAGACATTCCTCTGTCGGAACTAAAATTATTGAACGAAATGGACGAGGTATCCCTCTAATTGCGCCTGTGTGACGTTCTTTCTTAACGGTAGTTTCTTCATTCCACCATTCGACGTCTCCCAATAAAATGAATCGAGCTGCTTTGGATAACTTTCATTTTCTCATCGAGAACCTGATGACAAGTTCAATCTGGCCGTTGAAACATGTATAAAGGTATCGTTTACCGATTAACTCGACGTTTCAATTAAGATCCAGCAAAGTAAGCTTGAGTACTAGAAGGAGGTATCAATGAATTCGAGGAAATTGCAATATAACTGAAACTGAGAATAATCTGTTCAAACTAAATGGAATGTAATTTCCATTTCAGGGATTATTCAAGCTCACCATTTCTTGAGATTGTAAATTTATTCATATTGGAAGCACAAAAAATTTCTGATGATCCTTTCGATCCTTTTTCCTTTCTACTATTTGTTGCTTTACCCGATTTCCTTCCTTTCTCTTACGATTCCCTACCACCACAACTTTTCTCTTACTTTTCTGTCTCTTCATTCCAATCCCACCGTATATCTTTTCCAGTACACTCTGCAACAGTTCACACTGCGACACATCCCGCTCTCGTATTTCTCCTCCTTTCGCTTGTCCCACTCTTGCTTGGCATATGGTGCATACTCGATGCGCTGCGTGTTTGTATCGAACACGGACTTCCACGTTGCGCGCGAGTAAAGACGAGTGAAGGAAGTCTGACACTTCCCGTTTGCTTTCCCTACAGCCCC
>WSXT02078558.1:0-12082 GCA_011762715.2 Neuroterus valhalla
CTAGGCGCGCTGATACTTGCGAGCGAAGCGAGCTGCGCGCGATGAGAATGTGCCCGCGAAGCGGGCAGATTTTTTTAAATCTATTTTCAAACATTTGGAAGGGATAACTATTTTGTAAGATGACTAGCAAATACGACCTCTTGTTAAATTCCAGACACATGTGTCATTGGAAGTAACGCTACAAACTTTTAAATGCATTTCGTGATGATAAATTAAACCAAAATTTGCAAATTTTGATTAAAATGTCCCTATTCTTTGATAAATTCCTAAATCATAATTATCGTTATCTTTAATCAGAATGTGGACTTTATAATCTTTCCCCTATTCTAGTTTTTTTTTTAAATTCTTTTTGAGATACTTATTTCCCCCCCTATTTTCAAGAAACTGCCCCTTTCTTCCGTGTTTGTTGCTATTTTTGCCTGGAAGTTTCTTCTTGTTGTTAAACAGTCAACTTTTATATTTTTTGCTCCAAACTTATCTCTTCTGGTTGAAAATTCTACTGTTAGGTTTAAACCAAATTATTTTTTAATAATGTAATTAATTTTTTAGAAACTCATCTTCTTTGGTAAAAAATGTTAGTAATTGGTTGAAAGTTGAACTTTGAAAAAAAATCCATTTCTTTGATAAAAAATTTATCTCTTCCGTTGCAAATTTGACTATTGTATTGGAAATATGTTTCATTTGTGACTTAAAGTTCATTTTTGGATCAAAAATAAAAACTAAAAAATTCTGCATTTGGTGGAAAATCAATATTCCTTTTATGAAACATTAACTCTCCCATTGAAATTCCATGTATTTTGTTAATAATTATTCTTTTTGGGTAGAAAATGGATCTTTTTAGTTGAAAGATTATCTTATCAGTTCAGAATTCAACGTTTTGGTTTAGTAAGAAATTACTTTTTCTGAAAATTCCTCTTGTTGCTGAACACTCATCATTCTGTTAAACTTTGTCTTTTGCATTGAAAATTGAACGACTTTATATTCGAAAATTCACATATTTGGTAGACGATTGATTTGTTTTGTTAAGGAATCATATTTTTTATTTAAATTTGTCTTTTTTGTCAGAACATTATTTTATTTTCTAGAGAATTCATATTTCTAGTTGAAAACACAACTCTTCAGTTCAAAATTCATACACTTCGTTGAAAATTAATCTTTCTGAATTGGGAATTGACTATGTTGATAGTTTGCTTTTTGGATAGAAAATTTGTTTTCCCTTATTTTTACCAGGGATTCAAGTAGGCTATTTAAGATTCATAAACATTCTCTCTTGTTTTAAATTCGGCTTTGTAGGTAGGAAATTCAGCTTGTTCGTAAAATACGTATTTTTACTTGGAGAATCAATGTATTTTGTTGAAAAGTGATCAATTTTGTTCTGAATGCGCAAATTCTCGTGGAACCTTAATCTCCTTTAAAGGAAACTCACAGTTAAAAGGAAATTATAACTCCAAGTGTCTACTTTTTAAAATCGGGACTGCCAAATTTTTAAGCGTGGGTGGTTTTCAAGTAATCATCCAGAAACTGCGGGAAAAATTTTTCCCAAATTTTTGCTCGTGTTTAAAGTGGTCAGTTTCAACTTTGACAATCTATAACTTGGGAACAAATAATCGCACAGAAAATTGAAGTAGGGTTTTGGAAGTGCAAAACATTTTATGACAAAAAATCAGTGGGTATTGTCAAAAAAAAATTCGGAGTGATAATAGAGACTGAAAAGAAGTTGGAAGATTTTCGAATTTAAGGATATTTGGAAAATTTGGTATAACTTTTGATATAGTGGACAAACGAAGGATACCGTCGGGGATTTTTCAGTTTTAATGTGTCCCTAAAAATCCTCAGATTTGCGAAGCGTTGCACTCTTTTTTTCAGTGTCCCCAAGGTTCGAATTTATCCTTCCTGTCAAAAATTCGCACCAAGCATTATTTGTAACAAAAAAAGCATTCTAGGGTTAAAGAATTGAATGAAAATAGCAAGATTGCTGGTTACAGTGTTTTTTGAAAGAAAGGATAAACTTTAACCTTTGGGACACAAAGAAAAAAATCGCAGCAATTCGCAAATGTGAGGGTTTTTTAGGGACAAATTAAGGCTGAAAAATTACTGGCGGTATCCTTTGTTAATCCACTCCATCCAAAGTTATACCAAATTCTTCAAATATCCTTGAATTCACAAATTTTCAACATTATTTTAGTCAACATTATCACTTCGGAAAACAATTTTCTTATATCAAAAGCCTCTGATTTTTTGTGATAGAGAATGTTTTGCAGTTTCCAAAACCCTACTTCCATTTTCTGTGCAATTATTTTTTCCCGAGTAATTTATCGCCAAAGTTGAAATTGACTTTTCTGTCTCGATCAACGATTACTCTGCGCCAAATCATTGTACGTAGCTCGATAAGAGCTCTAATTGGATCTAAATAAATTCTTTAGAGAATTTTTTCGGTAGCCTGCCAACAAAATTTTTTTGGATTCCACAGACAATTTTGAAGACAAGCGAAAATTTGGAAACATTGTTTTTCTCAGTTTCTGGATAATAACTTGAAAACAACGAACGCTAAAAACTTTTACAGACCATATCCGAAAAGTAGACACTTCAATTTAAAATTTCCATTTTTTTAATGCACAGTACGAGCTATTTTCTACGAGTTATCTTATGTTCAATACCACCCAAAAATTCAATTTTTTTTTTCATATTCTCTAATTTTTTTGAGAAGTGTAGTATTGAATAAAACTGCTTGTTCGACGTATTTTTCGAACAGCTGCTCAAGAGTCAACTCCGAGTTCATTCACTGAGTCAGAAAAATCTCAGCTCCTTTTTTTCTCCTTCGAGGAAAAATGAATGCTGAACGTTTCCTTTGACATAAACGGGAAACGATCTTTCGCTGATAGGAGTGCACACGTGGGCAACCCAATATACATACGAGTGGCTTTGATGTATTTAACCGTTTCCGATTCAATTATAGAAAGCGAACGTCACTGCCCTCTACATTTGCGCGCTCAAAACTCAAATAATGTAGATTGTACCAGTCAAAACGGGAGAAAGTCACGTGCTGTGATTAGTGCCGCTAGTTTAGCATAGCGTTCACTCATTTCCGCATGCATACTTCCCACACGTCACAAATTATCACAAATTCTTGAACCCATCAAGGTTCAATACTATTTTCAAATTTAAGGATGTATTCTTCGTACAGTCAATCTCAAAATTCGAGAATCTTTATGATGATTTATAAAATAGATCCAAAGGAAAAAATTATTATTAACTGCTGCGTATTTTGAAGGCGGCTTCTAAACGTGCTTCAGAAAAAAATGATTTAGGTTGAAATTGTTTATTTATCAGAAGTTACTTAGAGTTTTTGTTTTCGCTTTCTCGGTAGGTAAAAGTTACAATGCTTATCTAATCCTAATGATCAAGGCCTAATTTGATTCTCGGAAGGATTCTCTACAATTCTATTCGGGTAGTATTCATTGAAATTTCAACTTTCATTGTTTATAACAATTGCAATATCAATGATTTCCAAATTAATTTTCTTAATAAAATCTACCAGAATAGAATTGCAGAGAATCATTCAAAGAAATAATTAGGCCTTGATCATTGGGGTTGGATATGAATTGTAACTTTTTCCTAACGAGAAAGCGGAAACAAAAACTCAAAAAACTTCTGATAAATGACCAATTTCAATGTGAACTATTCTTTTTTAGAGCAGACTTAGAAGCTTTCTTCCAATCACACAGCAATTATTAAATGGCATATTTTGGTCAATTTCATAAATCGTTAGAAAGATTATCGAATTTTGAGGTTGACTGTACTTACAGTACATCCCTAAACTCAGCTCCACTGAAAGAAAATATTTCGGGACCGCGGGACCACAGTGATTCAGCTGCTCAATTATTGTGGAGAAAATAGGGGCATTTTTTTACGAAAAGAGGGAAATTATCTTTTTTCTTCTCGTTTTCCTATTTTTCGATGGGAAACACAAATTTAAAATGTATCACCGAATGCCAAAATATTTTTTGGAAATTGGAAAATGGTCAACATAGCTGAAAAAAACATGCACAACAAGCAAACAAAAAAAAAAAAACCGTACTCCCTTCAAAACAAAAACTTTGCTTTGCCTTTATTCCATGAACGGCTGAAATATAAGAGAGAGAATTAAAAAAATATATTCTTTTGAATCCTGCATCATAAGGTTACAATTACCAATCGTAGAAGTGAATCTCTAGAAGAAAAGTTTCTTTTTAAAGTAGTTCAACTTTGATTTGAGTTTTTGGATTTTCATTCAGGAAAAATTGAATTTCTATCAAGAGTGATGAATTTTTCAACGGAAAGGTTGAGTTTCTGGATTAAAAATTGAATCTTCCAGGTAAAAGTTAACCCAAAAATATGAACATTGTATTAGAAAAGATGAATTTCAAACCAACTATTTGAATTTTTGAACCATAAAAAAAAATTTCCATCTGGATGGAGAAATTTTCAACTACACAGTGATGAATGTTGGTTTAGAAGATTGATTTTTCCACAAAAAAAGTCAAACTTTCTAACCAAAAAATTGATTTTCCTACAAAAACAATAGAATTCTCAATTTAGAAAGACGACTTCCCAACAAAACAGTTCAATTTGAATTCCAAAAAGCGAATTGACTTAGAAACAGTTGAATTTGCAAATGGGAAGTATTGATTTAAAAAAAAAGAGTCAATTCTTCACCCGAAAGTTGAATTTCCTACGAGGAAATTGAAGTTTCCACCAGAAAAACTAATTTTCGAAAAAATAGTTGAAAATCCAAGTAGGAAAATGAATTGTTTATAAAACAGTTTACTTCTTAACGAAACATATAAATTCCGGACGAAAATGCTCACTTTCGAATTGAATTGTTGGAAAAATACAAAAGTAATTATTTTAAGTAAAAAAGACAAATCGAAAGACACTTAGATTTTAAACTCAAAAACATGAATTTTCAACAAAACAGTTTATTTTTAAACAATGAGTTGAGTTTTTTACACAAGCACAATATATTTTCCAATACTATACGACGAATTTCAAACGAAACTCTTACATTTTTAACCAGAAAGCTAAGTTTTCGAAAAAAAATGTATTTTTGAAAAACTAGTTCAAATTTTACCTGGAATGTTGAATTTTTAACCAAAAAAATTAATTTTTCATTCAAATTGATGAGTTCTTAACGAAATGGTTGAGTTTTCAAACTAAACAGTTGAATCTTTGGGAACAAAGTGTTTTCGAATTTTTTGATTTATTAATTTTTCACACAAAAATACGGATTTCCATCCCAATGGTAAAGATCTCAACTCGAGTGATGAATGATGTATCAATAAAAGAAAGATTAACTTCCAATCAAAAATATAATTGTTGATATTTGAACCAAAAAAGATTAATTTTTAAAACAATACCCAAATCCTCCATTGAAGCAGATTAACTTCTCCGAAAAAAATTGAATTTTCAAACCAAAGAGGCAAATTCTCTGAATAACAGTAGAACTTCAAATAAAAAACAGGATTTTTCAACCAAAAAGTTGATTTTCCTGCAAAAACAGTTCGATTCCGAAGTCAAAAATAAAAATATGCTGCAAAACAGTTGAATCTTTAAACCGCAAGGATTTCTTATTCAAAATGGACAGCCAACCAAATTGTTAAATTTTCGAACCGATGAGGCAAATTTTTCGAAAAACAGGTTAATATTTGTATCGGATCGGAAGTATGAACTTTTAACCGATGAGTCAATTATATAGATACATTTTGAAAAGATAAAACTAGATGAATTGATGAGAATTCTTTTGAATTATCAACAGAAAAATTCATTTTCGAAGAATTAGTTAAATTTCTCACGAACAAAATATAATTTTTAACACTATGAGACCAAATTTTTCAACGGATTCCGCATGGAAAAATTCAATTTTTGACGCGGAATAATCAATTTTCATGGTGACATTTGGAAATAAAAAAATGGGTTCCCAACCGAAAAAAGCGAATTCTACACAAAATAGTTTTTATCAACCTGTAAAAATTTGATGAATTTTCTAATGTTAAAGGCAAATTCTCCAGAGAAAAAATTTTAAAAAAAGTTGAATTTCAAATCAAGAATATAAGTTTCCAACCCAGAAACAAATTTTAATATCCCCCCCCCCCCTCTATCCCTCTATGAAACGTGATTTTTAACCGGGAATGTGAATGTCTTATCAAGAAGATTAATTTTCCGCTAAAGTAGGAATTTATAACAAAATGGATCAATTTCTAAATGAATAGCTAAAATTTCAAGTAAAATAGATCGATTTTCAAAAAATATTAGAAACGTCAAATTTTCGTTGGAAAAAATTAATTTGCAACCAAAAAAATTGAATTTCAACCAATAAGAGGGATTTTTAAAGAATGGAATAAACTTAGAGTTAGAAGGTAAATTTTTAATCAAAAAAATTAATTGTTCACGAAAAATTAGAAAATTATAAAAAAAAACATTTTTAACCCAATTTTTGAATTTTCAACAAAAACCGATCGATTTGCTACCAAAATAATCTACTAAAAGACAAATTTATCACAAAACGCATCAATTTCCAACTGAATTTCTGAAGTTTAGAAAGAACCGGTCGATTTTGAAAAAATTTCAGAAAAGTGAAATTTTCGTTCAAAAAAATTATTTGTCAACTAAAGAAATTAAATTTCAACCGATAATTTGATTAGGAAGTTGAATTTTCATTCAAAAAGGTTGATTGTTTACCAAAAAACGAATCGATTTCTAACCAAAAAAATCAATTTTCTAATAATGAAATGAATTTTCAACAAAACGAGATTCAGCTTTACCCAAAGAGTTGGATTTGTTATCAAGGAGATCAATTATTTACAAATGAGAAGAATTTACAAAGAATACATAAATTTGACACTAAAATGTTGAAGTTTCAACTGAAACCTATCAAATTCTAATAATTCATCAAATATTCAAATTTTTAGTAAGAGACAATTATTCCCATGAAAAATATAAAAATTTCGTTATTGGGTTCCACCAGTCCAATTCGAATCTGGTCGAAAAAACCATATAAAGGGGAAGTTCCTTCAAAATAGGGGAAGGAAGAGAAATACTTCAAAAAATGGAAAAAGGACACACTTTTTAGATAAAATCACTAATTTCAATTCATTCAAGCATTTGAAAGAACTAAAACTCTTTTTTATGTTCTTTTTACAGCTTCCTTAAAATTGTTTATCAATCGTTTCGGTTAAGAGGGTGGGGGCAGGGTTGGAGGAAAAAGGTAGTAGGGTGGGGGTAAGAAAGATTAAATCGGAAAAAAGCGCCTGTAAACCGTTCAACGACACGTTGTGTTTTGTGTAGTTTGGAATACGTAGCAGAGTGCGCCGGGGTCAATGACCCGTCTACGCTCTGCACACAGCCAACACCCAGAAACCAATCCACCACCACCAAGCTCACTTGGATCTCACTCACGCAGTGTACCCGGCGAACCTAGCCAAACCTATCCTAGACTATGTTCCACCGCACCGCGCCACGCCGCGCCGCGCTCCCGTTTCGAGGAGAGACTCTGATCTCGAATTCGTGACGAATCCTAGACAAGAGGCGAAATACCTTTATCAATCACTAGGTCATTATAGCGCGTCAAATCTCTTCCTACTTGTGAAAGATACCAACCAATAAATCGGTTGAATTCTTTACCGAAAAATATGGAATATTTAACAAAAAAAATAAATTTGCAAACAAAAAGAAATATATCCATAAAAAATATGAAATTTCAAAACCAGAAAGACGAATTTTTGATAATAGAGTTGTATTTTTAATTTCAAAATACACTACTCACAAAAATTAAAAGATATAAAAAAAAGTCCGTTGCCTAACAAATACTGAACATAAGCGATCCTCAAATAATTATATACAAGTAATGCGTGTTTTTGGAACATGCGGTAGGAATAGAGTTTCGAATATATACGTACGTCGATACTCCTTAGCACGCATTCGAAACTACGTTCTTATCGCATGTTTCAAAGACACGCATTACTTTTATACAATTTTTTGAGGAACGTTTATATTCAATACTTGTTAAGCAACGGAAGGAACTTCGTGTCACTTGACACGTCCCCTTTTTTTACTTCTGTTACGAAACGATAATAAAATAAAAAAAAAATAAAAATATTCCGATTCTTGCGATTCAAACTTTGTTGTAGAGCTATAACAATGAGGTATCAAATGGGTTAAAATTGTTTGAAAATTTTGCGAAATGCAAGAAGTTGCATTTTCGTAAAATCTATAGGCTATACTTTTTGTGTATAAGGTCTCCACTCACGTATTCTCTCCACCCTCGTACAGTAAAGTTCGGTCAAAAAAAAAAAAAAAAATCCCGATTTTCGGGTGATTTTCAAGAAAAAAAAAACTCGGAGAAAAATGGTCGTACGGTAAATAATAGAAGAGGAAATTGTAACCTAAAGTGTCTTCTTTCCAGATATCGACTGTAGATTTTTTTAGCAGGAGCGGTTTTCAAGTAATCATCCGAAAACGAACAAAAAAATCTGCCTGCTGCACGAACACATTCTCATCGCGCGCTTTGTCGGATCTCGTGCTTCGCTCTCGATGATAAACTCACCTCGCGCCCGACGCTCGATTATGAAATTACCTCGCGCTACGCGCTCGAACTTTGTACTTCCCTAAATTGGAATACAGAGCTTTAGAAACTCAAAAGCGAAATGTTGGCTACTTTAATATGATGATCGTGAATTCTCTTTTGTTGAAGCTCCTCTGGCTTTAACGAAAACATTCTCATTTCGTGTCTCGTGCTGCGCACTCGATCAAACCTAGTTCGAAACGCTAGAGAAGTTTTGTTGCCTGATTTTCTTCATATATTGTGTACTTTTCCTCGAAATTTAATTGTTTAATGTTTTATTTTTATTTTTTACGACTGAAACAAAAACCACGCGTCCAATCGGAAAAATAAAAAAAAATTTATAGATCTTTTTCGGGTGAACAACTTTTACCCATCAATCTCCTGTCTTAGCCTTTGTCATTCTTTCAAAAACTTTATTCTTTCATTTTGATAGCTATTTTTCCTGATTGAAAATAAAACCACATATCCTGTTAAAAAAAATTAATAAAGATATTCTAAAGATATTTTCCTGGTGAAGAACTTGGGACTATTTGTTTTTTCTTAAGCTTGTTACAATTATCCATAAGTTCAATTTTTTCATTTTTAATAAGATTTTTAATGAATGGAACAAAAACTATTTTCCCTATCGAAAAGGAAACTTCACCAAATTTATAGATCTTCATTTCGTGCACAATCTTTGCTCATTTATACTTTTTCGCACCTCGCATAGTTTGACTAAAAAATCAAGCTTTCTATTTTTCATTATTTTTTGTGGTACCAAAATTTGATTTTTCGAATTTTCAAAAAAATTCAAAAAAATGTAAAGATCATCTTGTAGGGCTCTAAAAAAGAAACATTTTTTTCTCCCATAACTTTCATTCATATCTTGCGTTGTTCGGCGAAAAATTCTTATTTTTAAAAATATTTTCGTATTTTAAAAATGCCATTACTCTGAAAATTTTGTTTCCAACAAGAAACATCATGGGGATAAATTGTTCCACTTATTACTCACTACAAAAAGCCGTACTTAAATTTTTGAATCTTCAAAAAAATGGTCTCAACAATTTTCAAAATGCTCTATAACTTTTTGAATTTTTATCCAAAATAGCGTGTTAACGAACTTGACCTTTAGTTTCTAACACTGAAAGAGTGTACCAAAGGCCAATCAAGTAGATTATTTTTTTCTAAATTTACCGCGCTTACAGACAGACACACAAAGTCCTAAAAACCTGTTTTTCGAGTTCAGGGGGTCTCAAAACTTGGACATTTGACAGAAACGGGGGGAGGGGCAAATTTACTCAAATCTTATACCTTCTCTGATGAGATTGTAAAAATCTGCCCGCTGCGCGAGAACATTCTCATGGTGCTCGGCTGGCTTCGCTCGCAAGTTTGGGAGCGCCTAAGGAGCGCGTCATTCGGATCTCGCGCTTCACGCACGACTACTTCCGTGCTTGATTCAGTTCACATTGTAATGAATATACAAACTTGCAAGAATTGCAAAGCTGTTGAAAATCTCTACTTCTATCAAGATTATTTAATTTTTTCGTATTTTCGATGAAATTTTCGTCTAAATACTCACATCTCGCATGGTTTGGCTGGCAAATTGTATTCTTCATCGTTTAAAAAGCGTTGTCACGAATAAAACGAAAAACATATGTCTTATGGAAAAATAGTTCTTATAAGACTTGAAGATCTTTTAAGGATGAACAATTTTTCTATTCAATCTTTCTTCTTAACTCTTATTGTTCGTCAAAACGTGGAGATTGTATTAGATCCGCAAACGTCTGTTTTCGCATGAAACCAAAAATTGAACGAAAAAAAAAATATATATATTGAATAGAAAAATCGATTTTTTTGAAAAAGTCTTCAAATTTTGTATGAAATATTTAAGACGTATATTTTTTGTTTTATTCGTGAGAACGCTTTATAAACAATGAGAAATTAAATTTGCTAGTCAAACTATGCGAAATGTAAAAATCGGTGGCGAGTATTTTGATGAGAATGTGTTCCTCAAGGCCAGCAGAGCCTTCAGTACAATTAAATTGGGAAAAATGTTCATCAGAAAAAAAATCAATAATCTTCATAGAAGCAGAGGTTCTAAACAGTTTGCAGTATTTGCAACTCTGTGTAAGCATGACACTGTAAACTGAATCAAGCACGAAAGTAGCCGAGTGAGTAGCGCGAGATCTGAATGACGCGCGCCCTAGGCGCGCTCAAACTTGCGAGCAAAGCGAGCTGCGTGTCATGAGAATGTACCTGCGCAGCGGGCAGATTTTTGGAATTTCGAAAGTGCCATAACTCTGATAATTTTATTTTCATAAAAAAAAATCATTGAGATAAATTATTCTACTCATTATTTATTACAGAAAGCTGTCCTAACAATTCTTTAGTTTCGAAAATTTTCAAAAGTTTTCGTGCTAAGATCCAGACATACAGGCATAAATACATGCAGACATACAGGCATACATACAGGCAGACAGACAAATTCGTAGAAACCTGTTTTGCGGTTTCAAGGGGTCTCCAAAAGTGAAAATTCGATGAAAGGGGGGGGGGGGTCAAATTTTACAACAATCTAATACCTACTCTGATGAGAATGTAAAAATAAGGAAATGTAACTCTAAGTGTTTAATTTTCAGATCTAGACTGCAAAATTTTCTATCGTGGGCGGTTTTCGAGTAATCATCCAAAAACTAACAAAAAAAAATAAAAAATTTCCTAAATTTTTACTCGTCTTGGAAATAGTCTGTGGGCGTTGAAAATGTTTTTTTGTCATGTGCTTGAAAAATTTCTCTAGAGAATTCAATTAGCTCCAATCTGAGAGCTAATCAGAGCTAATCTCTTATCAAGCTACGTGCAATGATTTGGCGCAGAATAATCTTTGATCAAAGCAGACGAGTAATTTTTGGAAAAAAGGTTGAAAAATTTGCGAATTTGAGGATATTTTGAAAATTTGGTATAATTTTGGATGTAATGAATGAACAAAGGATAACGTCGGTAATTTTTCAGTCTTGATGTGTCCATGAAAAACCCTCAGATTTGCAAATCGCTGCGATTTTTTTTTTCTTAGTATCCCGAAGGTTGAAATTCATCCCTTCTGTCAAAAAGCACCGTAACAAGCAATTTTTCTATTTCCATTGATTTTTTAAACTTCACAATGTTTTTTGTTGTTGCCAGTATGGCGTTATTTCTCTGTTGATAGGCATGAGTAACGGAGAAAAAATGGAAAAAAAAGATTTTTAAAGTGATAATGTTGACTGGAGAAGAGTTGAAAATTTTCGAATTTAAGGATATTTGGAAAATTTTTCTATAACTTTGGATACATTGGATGAACGAAGGATACCGTCGGTGATTAGGTCTCAATGTGTCCCTAAAAAGCCCTCAAAGTTGAGAAGGGCTGCGATCTTCTTTCTAAGTGTCCCGAAGGTTGAAGGTGCTTCATCAAGGATAGGCTTTCGCTGAGGGGAAAATTCTCTTACACTGGTGAATTGTTAGTTGTAATATTTT
>WSXT02078569.1:0-12081 GCA_011762715.2 Neuroterus valhalla
TCAGGGGGTCTCAAAACGTGGACATTTGACAAAAACGGGTGGGGTCAAATTTTACACAAATCTAATACCTTCTCTGAAGAGAATGTAAAAATTAAAAGAACTGGAAAAATCTCAATTAAATTGGACTCGATGCGAATTCAGAAGTATTCGAAGAAATTTGAAAAAATTCAAGGCAAATCAAAGAAATTTGAAGAAATCCAAGTGAATCTAAAGGTATTACGAATATTAAAAACAATTCAATTGAACTTGAGCGAATTCAAAATTATTTAAGAAATCATGTAGAATTCTGAAGATTTCAAGATAGAATAATTCAAAATAATTTGTTAAGTTTTCTAGTATTCCGAATAATGCAAGATAATTCAGAACAGGGTGGCGATTCGGCGTTTGATTCCAAATCCCCGGTCATTTCCCGGTTCTTGAAGGTCAGGTTTTTCAATTTCCCCGGTCAACTAGAAGCAAAATATTTATATTTGTCGCAAAACTCAAACGTTAATTTTTATTCAATACGTTCATTTTGAATATCCTTTAACAAAACAGATCAAACATTGCAAAATAAATCAATTTCAAGAAGAGTACTCTAATTTTCAACAACAACAAAAAATTATTTTCTTACAAAAATAAAAACAGTTAAACTTACAATTAAACAAATAAATCTACGATGAAAATATCATGTTTTAACGTAATGGTCGAATTTCATAGTAGAAAAGTAATTATTTTAACCAAAAATAGAACAGTAAAATTTTTAGTTTAAAAAACCAATTTAAAACCAAGCAGAAGTGTTTTATACTAAAACAAAAAGAATCTTCAAACGAAGGAGTCAAGTTTTCAAACAGATAAATAACTTTTACTGAAAAAGATAATTGAACGAAAATTTGATTACTCAAACTTCAAATTGAGAAAAAATCAATGTTGAACTAAACAAATAGATTTTTAATAGAAACTATAAAATTTTCAATTGGTATGAGTTAAATTTTCAGTTAAAAAAAATTACTTACAACAACAAAAAATAACTTTCAACAAAAAAAGCTATCTTCCAACAAACAAAAAAACTGTAAAACAAATTTTTACATTCATATGCAAAATTATGAAGAATCAAATGAAAATGTAAATATTCAACTAAAAAGAATAGATCAATTTTTGACAAAAAATTAATCTTGAACCGTAAAATACAATTTTCAACCGAAAAATACAAGTTCTCAACAGAATGGTTGAAATTCGAACCATAAAAATAAAAATTTTCAAACAAAAATAGAATAATGACATTTTTGGCTTGAAAAACTATTTTTAAATCAAACAAGAATTTTTAACTAGATGAATGTTCGACCAAAATGAAAAATGTTTAACTGTATAACTTGAACTGAAAACCGTAAATAAGAATTTCTGAGGAAGAATATTAACTTCCGGAGAAAAAGATAATTTTCTACAAAAAATCGATTTTTCAACAAAATACCTGGATTTTCAATGAAAAAATTGAATTTTCAATTAAAAAAGACAAATTTTCACCAAAATGTCGAATTTTGAACTAGAAAAGACCAATTTTTTACTGAAAAGGAAACAGTTGAATTTTAAGTTGAAGTAATTGATTTTCAACCAAACTGATGAATTTTCAAGTATAATGATAAATCCTCAAACGAATAGATGTATTTTACGCAAAAGATGAATTTTTTATCATAAAGATTAATCTTCTACAAAAAAGCCAAAGTTTCTACGAAGTATATCGATTCTCAAAGAAATAGTTTGATTTCCAAATTCAAAAATCAATGTTCAACTTAATACTGGAATTTTTCACCAAAAAACGATGAATTGATTTTTCAATTACAATTTCAACCAGAGGTGAATTTAAATCGAAATAATGCAACTTTAACAAAAAATTTGATTTTCAACAAACGAGTTTAAATTTCAAACAAGTAACTGTTTTTTTAACTCAAAAAGGAAGAATTCGCAATGAACAATGTAAACAAGCCTTCCTAATTTAAAATTAGGAAGAGGGAACTTTAAAATTGTGACGATTTTTTAAAATTCCTCTCGTCTAAATCCGAATTATAATCAGTTTGAAAATTTCACGTTCCATGTAAAAAATTCCCTGTTCTGAGTAAGATAAAACTTCCTCACTGAAACTCCCTGCCCTAAAATAAAAACTATAATCAGTTTCTGAAATTTCCTGTCCCAAGTCAGATAAATGAGGTAAAGAAAATAAAACGTGATAAATACATTTTTTTGAAAAAATGAGGGTAAAAATTCCTTCTGTAGGTTTAAGCCATCATCGATTTGATTATCAAATTTGAGTTAGCTAAAAAAATCTTTCAGAGCAACAAATTTGCAAAATGTTTTTCTTATAATGGAAAGAAAAATTCTTCCTCTCATGACGTCTCTTCAAATATTTTGTTATTTAGATTAAACGAACGTTACATTGTTTAAATCAAATGATAAGATCTCTTTCTGAATCATAAAAAGAAAGCGGTCATTTCTCGTATTTTTACGGTAGAGTTTTTAATAGTCTACGTTGAGTCAATTAAATTCTCGGTTTTTTATTAAATTTTTCAAATTAAATTCCCGGTATTTTCCCGGTTTCCCGGTCAAGTCGCCACCTTGAAGAAGAATACTAAGAATTCAAAGGAATTCAGGTGAATGAAAAGAAACTCCAAATAATATACTAAACCAGAGGGTACTGGTTGGTTAACCTATCTGCTGTGTAATTTTGATATTTGTCGCTACGTCTCCGTACCAAGACGAGGGACCAACGCCACAGTATTTACTATGACCTGAACTCTGAGAGAGGATCTTGAACATGGAGGTATCGGAATAATCGCTGAAAAATAAGGGATAAAAACCTTTCTGTTCTCGAGCAGCTCCCCAGGAGCAACAATGCCATCCGAATCAAGAACGTCATGTTTATATATCGGCTTTTTCGTATTCGCATCAACCATAGGTCCCATAATTTTATCCGGTGCTCCGTTTGGATGCTTTTTCAAAACGCACTTGCTGTTTCGATAAACTAAGCACCTCCCGAATCCTCTATCAATAGAGTCCTTGTTTATCACGAGAGCGTCTTCAATATCATATCCGCTGTAAGACATCACGGCAACTATCGAGTTTTGACCAGCCGGTAGTTTATCAAAATTGATTAGCTCGATTGTTCGAGTCTTGACCATTGGAGCCTGAGGATATACGAGGTTGTACATCAGGGTGTCGATCCTATTCCTTTGGTTATAGCCAATCGTTCCCATGGCCTGTTTTCCCATAGCGCATTGATAAGTGTTCCTGGGACTTTGATTGTGATGAGGAAACGGTACGAGTCCGGCGCAAACTCCTAGGATTGTGAATGGCTCGATTTCCATGTGAGTTGTTTTGAAGTTAACTTGGCTTTCATCGAAGGCAATGAAGCTGTCGTTTTCTTCGTTCACGTCTAGATACTCGATAACTCCTGTAAAAATATTTTCACAATTCAGAATATTTGGTAAAATAACAGATCCATAACAAATACATTACCTGAAGGCATAAGCTCACTAAATTCAATCATAAGAAATAGATTCTGGGTTTTTTCAAGCTTTGCAGAAATGTTTTCCTGACCACTGAAATTAGAGTATTGAAGCTTATACAAATAAACACTTTTCTTATTTGAAGCATTCAAATAGGAAAAAAACTTAACGCTTTTTCAAAAATAAAGTTAATGCAATAACAAGGGGTTAACTACTACTGAATTCATTCCTGTATTCTCTTCAATTCTTCTGATTTGTTTAAATTTTAATAAATTCTTCCGAATTCTCTTGGATTTTTTCAACTTCTTCAAATTCTCTTAAAATATTCTCTCAGTGGTTAAATTCAAAACATTCGAATTTCAAATCTACAATTCTCATGAGATCCCCTCCCCTTGAATCCTTTCAAATTATTTTGACTCCTTAAAATCCTCTGAAATTCTTTTCATTTTCTTGATTTTGACTCCTTAAAATCCTCTGAAATTCTTTTCATTTTCTTGATTTTGACTCCTTAAAATCCTCTGGAATTCTTTTAATTTTCTTGAAATCCTTTAATTCTCTCTTACTTTTTCTACCCTCTGAAATTCGTTTATTTTATTGGATTTTTTAAACTTACATACTCTTCTTTCATTATTCCAAATTCACTTGAATTATTGCAACTGCTTTGAAAGTATTTGAAAATATTTTAATAACGCCTTACTCTGATTCGGAATCTCTCAAAATATGTTTTAATATCCCAAACATTCAAAAGTCGAAGGATAAACAGGGTGGCGATTGGGCGGACGATTTCGAATTCCCGGTTATTTCCCGGTTCTTCACGGTAAATTTTTTCAATTTTCCCGGTGAACGTTCTTTATAAACATTCTTTACCAAAACAGATCAAACATTGCAAAATAAATCAATTTTGAAAAAAAATGCTCAAATTGTCAACGAAAAAATATCTTTTTTTTTACGAAAATTGGAACATTTAAACTCACAATTAAGGAAAATTCATTCACGATAACAAAAAAAAAACGGATTTACAACTATTAGTTCATCTTCCAATCAAGAAGATGAATATTCAAATAAAAAGATAAATATTTAACTGAAGCACATCAATTTTGAAACATGAAGGTGAATTTTTAAACAAGAAGATTAATTTTGAAATAGAAAGAATCATTTTCTAAGAAAAAATATAATGTTTCAACGAAATAGTCGAATTTTGAACTAAAAAAATAATCATTCGCAACGAAAAATGGAACAGTAACATTTTCAGTTAAAAAAAATAACAATTTCAAACCAAGCAAGAGAGTTTCATACTGAACGAAGAATCTTCATCTGAAAGAATCGGGTTTTAAACAAATGAATGAACTTTTACTTAATTTTTACCTAAAACAATGGAATTTTCAATAGGAATAAGTTAAATTTCCAGTTTAAAAAATTACCTTTTGCAGAAAAAACTAACTTCCAACAAAAAAACTCGAACAAATTACTGCATTTCTACAAAAAATAATGAAGAATGAAATGAAATTGTAAATATTCAACTAAAGTAGTCGAATTTTAAACCAGAAAGACTAATGTTTTACTGGAATGATGATTATTTAACTAAAATAGTTCGATTTCTGACAAAAAAATTATTTTTAACCAAAAAATATAATTTTTCAACAAAATGGTTGAAATTTGAATAAGAATAAAAATTTTCAAACAAAAATGGATTAGTGACATTTTTGGCTCAAAAAATTAATTATAAGCCAAACATAAGAGTTTTTAACTCGAATAATGCTCGACAAAAATGAAAAATGTTCAACTGTATAACTTGAACTGAAAACCGTAAATAAAAATTTCTGAGGAAGAATATTAACTTCCGGAGAAAAAGATAATTTTCTACAAAAAATCGATTTTTCAACAAAATATGTAGAGTTTCAACGAAATAATTGAATTTTCAATTCAAAAATACAAATTTTCACCAAAATGTCGAATTTCGAATTAGAAAAGATCAATTTTTCAGGAAAAATGAAAGAGTTGAATTTTCAGTTGAAGTAATTGATTTTCAACCAAACTGATGAATTTGCAGATATAATGATGAATCTCCAAATCAATAGATGTATTTTACGCAGGAAGATGAATTTTTTACCATAAAGATTAATTTCCTACAAAAAAGTCAAATTTCACAAAGAGTGCATAAATTCTCAAAGAAATACTTTACTTTTCAGATTCGGAAATCAACGTTCAACTAAATACTTGAATTTTCACCAAAAAAAGATTAATTGATTTTTAACAAAGTAGTTACAATCTCAACCAGAGATGAATTTTGAATCGAAATAATGCAACTTCAACACAAAAATTCAGCTCTCAACAAAAATGTTCAAATTTTAAACAAGTATTTGATTTTTTAATTAAAAAAGGATAAATTTGCAATGAACAATTCAAACAAGTTTTCTGTCATACTGGAATTTCCTGTCTCAAGTCAGATAAATAAGGAAAAGCAGACAAAACGTGATAAATACATTTTTTTTGAGAAAATTGAGATAATAATTCTTTCTGTAAGTTTGGGCTATCATCAATTTGTTTATCGAATTTGAGTCAGCCAAAAAAATCGCAAAGAGCAACAAATTTGCAAAACGTTTTTCTCATAATGGAAAGAAATAAAAATTCTTCCTCTCATGAAGTAAAGATGTATTTAAATATTTCGAGAATCAGAGTGAAGGAAAATTACACTCTTCAAATCAAATGATAAGATGTCTTTTTGATTCATAAAAAGAAAGCGATCGATTCTCGTATTTTTTTATAGAATTTTGAATAGTCCAGGTTGAGTCAAATAAATTATCGGGTTTAAAAATAAATTCCCGGACATTTCCCTGTTTTTCCCGGTCATTTCCCGGTCTTTACCGGTTTCCCGGTCAAGTCGACACCCTGATAAAGTGCACGAAAACGTATACCTCAATTGCGCTACCACAAAGTTCATAAATTTTTTCTGAATGCAATCAAATGAATTACCTTCATGCAAAAAATCTTCAAACGTTCGTAATCCTTGTTCCAGAAGCTTCATGTGTTCTTTTTTCAGGAGAGGCTGACCATTTTCTACGATTATATAAGGTCGACATAACCTCCCTCCATCGCAACTAATGTGAATGCACCTGTGGATCGAAAAAAAGGTTTCAGATCTTTGAAAAATTGAAATATTATACTCTGAATTCTCAAATATAAATATAGATATACTTCCAACTCAAAATCTAGTAGTACGAATTGAAAAATACCTTAGTTTGTGTTGGGGATAGATCGAAACAAAGCTGCTAATTAAACACTTCCTTCTCAACTTCCGGAAGATCTTCACCAACCTCTCGTGATTTACCACAACCCCGAGGATCGTACCATTCAGGAAAACCATGTAAACTCCTGACTGATAAAGTTCCTCGCCCCCAAGCATCCCTGGTTCTTGGACTCCTAAGTTAAATGCAATTCTTGCCAGAGGCTCTTCCTCCACTTCTGTCGTGATATGGGTCATTAAGGCAAGATTTTTCACCAGTCCGCAACCCTTTAGAAGATATTCGTCAAGTTTAGAGAGACAAAAAGTATTAAAGGAACTTTGAATCTGCATTTTTTTAAATTACCTCTCCTTCGGGAGTGTCGCTGGGGCAGAGCATTCCCCACTGGGAAGCTTGCAGAGACCGAGGACCTGAGACTTTCCTGCTTTTTTCGAATTGCGAATTCACTCTCGTCATCATTCCCAATGCAGAAATGTAGGAAAGTCTCGAGAGGACTTGTGTTACTCCATGACGCTCCATCTTGAAACGCTTGATCGTCCAGTTTCCCTAATGATGAAGAACACATTAGATAATAATATTTATACAGCAGTATTATTATATAATAATATTTAATTATATTAATATGATATCATATTTCCTATAATTATTTATTTTACTCACAGTGGATATCGCGAAAGCCAAACCGCTTGTGATTTTATCCTGTCGAAAATATTTCACGATGTCAAACTGCGCGGCCTTTATCTTTGGGATATTCTTGTCCGCAACTGATTTCAACTAAATTGAAGAAAATGAAGTGAAGATTAGAATTTAGGGAGCAAATAAAATGGTAGATTTAAAACTTCCGATGGTTACAAATCTAAAGACGTGATACCTCCCAGTTGAATCTTTTGAGCAAATCTTCAAACATCAAAGCCAGAAGAGAGCCTGCTAATTCCAATCTTTTATTCCCATAGTAATCTCGATCGTCCAATAAGCTACGATCGTTTTGAGCCATGATTACTTTACGAACCATGAGAGCCAAGTGGACTGCTTTCAGTTTGAAACTAAAATCAACGACCTAGAAAAGAAAATATTTAGTATCGAGGTCTGAACTTAGGTTTAATATATTACATATAATCTGCTCGTCTACGACGCTTCTATAAGAAACATTAATTATGTCAGCGCAGTAGAAATTCAAAGATGAATGTTTGCTTACTGGAACATGTGATAGAAGATTGGTTGCCAGAATGTCTTTCATCTCATCGTAGATATTCGACTTGACGACATTAAACCTCTTTTGCTTCCTTTTAGCGCTCAGGTAACTGGGAATTAAATTGAAGAATAAACAATTAATAGGAAAGGCCACTCAAATCTTATAAATAAACTCAAAAATACCACTTCAAGTTATAATATAGAAGAAAAAATCGCGTCCAAGTTCGGTCAGGTAAGATTTTCCGATGATTCAGGTTATGCTCATCAAAGAGGTGTGATAAGACAATTTCACCGGTAAGCTTATTCCATAAACTTAGCGCGGCGGCTTTAAAATCAAATTCAAATTTGATAGTAATTACTTGGAAATTACATTCGTATACATTCAACATTAACTGATAGTCGATAAATATTCAAGCGAATTTCCACGTATTCGGTCTTACGGTCATTATTGAAGTCAACAAAAAAGAAGACATAAAAAACATATTCTATGTTTTTATGAGAAGAGAAAAGAAAGCCGAAAGATACAAGATAGAGAAACAAGGGGATTTGGTGGTTGCTTTCTCTGTTGCCTTTCCTCTTTTTTATTCAGGTTTTTTATTGGTGGGTGTATTCAGGGGTGCTTGTCAAAAATGGGGTCGTTGGATTCTTGGTTGTTTATTTCAATTTCCAGGAGTTGCAGATTTTTACAATAATTTTGGACGTTAAAAGGAATTCGGATTTGAATTTTTTTCAATTTCAGGTTCCTAAATTTTGATTCAACTGACTTGGATCGGAGGTCATTTTAATTATTTTTATTGTTGCATTGTGTTGGGTGAGCTTCGGACGGCTCTCTATTTTAATTTTAGTCTCCATTCAGCTTTCAGATAGAGAGCAGCCTGGGATTCTCCAGTATTTTTGATCTACATGGTCATTTTTATCATTTTATTTTGTTTTATTTTATTTCATTTTATTCATTTTGATTTATTTATTTTTCTTTTATTTATTCATTATTTTTATTTCTTATTTCTTCTATTTATTAATTTTTTCCTTGATAAGGGTGTTGGGTGAACTCCGAAAAAAGTAAGATATTTTTAATCACTGTGTTTTGTTTTCTTAGGGGAAAAAAAGACGTAAGATCCAAGATAGAGAAAGAAGGGGATTTAGAGGTCGCTTTCTCTGTTATCTTTCCTCTTTTTTATTCATGTTTTTTATTGATGGGTGTATTCAGGGGTGCTTGTCCAAAATGGGGTCGTTAGGTTCTTGATTTATTATTTCAATTTCCCGGAGTTGCAGATTTTTTATGATACAATAAAAATACTTTGTTCTTACAAGAATAATAAACTAAATAGTTACAAGATTTCTTACACAAACTGAGATGGTGATTTCCCTAAACCAAAAACAAATTGCAATCAACATACCTGAGGCAAACAAGAAAACATGTAATGTTTTGTTATAAAAAGAAGTAATTTCGTCCTAATTTTTTATGTGAGAAGTTACCAATAAACCTCTGATGGAAAGACGCGCCAAAGCTTGAGAATAAATTGAATGAAATATTATTAAATCGAACAGAAGGAATCTTAATTTTTAATGCAAGATGCTCTGATAAATTTGGTTTATATTCATAATTTCTGTTTTTTAAGTTATTGAAGTTTTGATATATTTATTGATAAAAATTTATTCGATGATACGTCTTTTGAAAACATTATTTTCTCTGGCCAAAATTTTAATATTATCGAAATAAAAAATATGGTTAAATTACCATGAGTGTTGTGACAAGCCAGTGTTGAAATTACCAATTCTACAATCTCTTTTATGTTCATAGATTCTACTTTTTAGTCTCCTGACAGTTTCATCTATGTAGTGTTTATCACAACCAATGCAATTTGTTAAATTATACAACATTGGACAAATTTTCTTTAGTGTCAGTATTTTTTTTTAAGTTTCAAGGAATTAATTCTGTTCTTCGCTCTGTCGGTCCCATGTAAACAATACTAAAAACGATTTTTTCTGTAAGACATCGTTTTTCTTTAATAAAAATTTTCGTTGTTTCGGCACACAATGCGGGCCTTCTCCAGGAAAAATTCCTCCCCTAAAATACAAGTATATATGTTGTATATTCCACATTTGTCGAATGAAAGTCTTCAATCTAAAATTCACAATTTTTGTCATTAGCTGTTTGTGGAACGCAGACAAATATTGAGGAAAATTTTAAAATGTCAAACATGAAATTTATTTCCGAACGATGCTATGTCAAACTTGATAAGAAAAAAAATGTATAAAAAACTGTTCTTCTCCATTGTTGAAACCTCAAAAAACTAAAAGGGCTTCACCTTTTCAAGAGATTACATTTTTGGTTTAAGAATGAACAATATAGTTGTCAGTATGATCTGTCAACGAACAAACACAAGATACATTTATAATCTACATTAAGGACGATGCTACATGGGCGACAATAAACGAATCTAGTTTTCATTGAATGTCGACTGAGGAAAACCACGCCATAGCTCATTAAATTCAAAGTTTGTAAGTGGGGATCGTACAACAATTAATACTCTAATGCATGATGCATTGATAAGTCTGATATATATTCATTGTCTTACTTTGAAGATTTATAGAAGTTTTGATAAATGTATTAATAAAAATTGATTCTAAAATCCGCCGTTTATAGGTGTTATTCTCTCTTGCTAGAATTCGAATATTATTAAAATCAAAGTAAAAAAAATGGTAAAAATTCCGGGAGTGTTGTGACAGACCAGTGCTCAAATTTCCGTTTCGACAATGCCGTTTATGTTCCGTGACTCTTGCTTTCAACCTCCTACCAGTTTCACCGATGTAAATTCTATTGCAACCAGTACATTTTATCAAATATACCACATCCGATAGATTTTCAGTTTTGTCCGAATTTTTTTTGTTCGAAACGAATTTATCTAAATTTTAATTGTTTTAAAATATACATTAATATCAAATTTCTTCAAAGAACTTCTAAGTCTTTCAGAGAGACCTTCCACATGAGGTAGAGTTACTTTTAAATCTATTTTTTTTAATTTTTCTAACCATTTTTGATGTTTTCTATTTTTTCTTGAGCTGTTGTAAATTCCGTTGACCTATCTTTAATGACACTTTCTATCAACGGACGTGGATAATTATTTTGTTGCAGTGTTACTTTTATATTATCTAAATTCTCTTTTCTAGAATTTGAAAGACTTAATTCTACACATCTATCTATTAATACTCTGATCAAACTAATTTTCTGACTATACAAGTGGTGAGGACCGTAATTTAAACATCTTCCAGACCATGTAGGTTTTTTGAACCAATTAGTGATCAAATTACCCTCCTGCGTTATTATAATCTTAAGATCTAAATAGTTTAGGCAATTATTGCTTTCTGTTATGGAATCTCCAATACTATTAAAAATGTTTACTACATCTAAAGTTCTATTGGTTGGAATTATCAAAATTATACCATCCACATACCGTTTGTAAGAGATCGATTTGAAATCTAACTTTTTTAGCGCTTTTTTTTCAACATCTTCTAAAACAAGGTTGGAGACAATAGGAGACAAACAAAAGCCCATCGGACATCCCGACATTTGCTTGTAAAACTTGTTGTCAAAAGAGAAAACCTAGTTATTAAAAACAGTTCGAGTGGCAATCAAAATCTCGTTTTTTGATGTTTTCGTTAAGTTTCTATGTAAATTCAATTTTTCGTCTATGCAATCTAGAGCCAAATCTAGAGGAATATTGTCAAACATTGAGATGACATCCAATGAAATTGATGAGTGAGTTTTTTGGCATAATTATGTTTTTTAAACTATCTTTTCAATTCCAACTATCTTTAAAATTGTGTTTGTATTTCCAGAAATAGGTTCTAATATATTGTATAAGTATTTGGATGAATTATACGTAAAAGATCCGATGGTGGAAACAATCAATCTCCAATTTAAACCTAGTTGCATCTATTTTCAACTGTGGGAACTAGACTAGTCTTCACATTTTTATATAAATTATTGTTGTTTGATACATTATCTAATGTTTTATTGTAATCTGACCTGTTTTCTGCAACCGTTACATTGCCTTCATCGGCTTCTACAAACAACAAATCTTTATGTTGTTTTTGAAAATCCTTAACGGTTTCAAGAGTTTGATTATTACCTTTAAATTTATTATTTCTACTATGATTTGAAATTA
>WSXT02078591.1:0-26488 GCA_011762715.2 Neuroterus valhalla
TTTCATCGTGATAACACACTTACAAAAATAAAAAATTCCATCTTCAAGCCAAACAATGAGAGACAAGAAGAGATAATTTACAGACAAATTGTTCATCTTAAAAAGTTTTACAAGTTTTACATGAAATTTTTCCCAATGAGGCGTCTATTTTTTTTTTTTTTTTTTTTTGATGGTGACAACGCTTCTCAAGCAATGAAAAATTCAATTTGCTAGCCAAACTATGCGAGATGTGAATATCAGTGGCGAGTTTTGTAATGAGAATGTGTTCCTTAAGGCCAGTAGAGCCTTAAGTAAACTGAATATAAAAATATCAAAAATGAAAAGAAAAAAAAATCTTCATATAAGTAGAGGTTTTCATCAGTTTTGCAATATTTGTAATTCTGTGTATGCATTGCACTTTAAACTGAATTAAACACGTATGAAGCCGAGCGCGAAGCGCAAGATCCGAAAGACGCGCGCCGTAGGCGCTCAAACTTGCGAGCTGCGCGCGCAGCGCGTCATGACAATGTGCCCGCCCAGCGGGCAGATTTTCTTTTTTACAATCAGTTAGGTGCTCCTTTATTTAGACCTTAAAAGGTTTCTCAGATAATATCAGCCGCAGTTTCTGACTTGTTGATGGAAAACATTGAAAATTAAATTCTTGCTAGCCTTCCTTATGAAATACGTTTTTTTTATCGTTACGGCAATGATATTCTTTTATGTGCTCTGGACATAGAAGTATCTCGTTCAGTTAAGAAAAATTTTTGTGGAATGAAAATAATTGACCGTAAAACCTCTTGGTTGACAAAAACAAACGATGAAAAATATTTGCACCAATCCTCTGCGATTTCTCAGAGTTCCTTTCTCGTCTGATTCAACGGGATTCAAAGAATCAGGATTTCTCGTATTCGGTACCAGAGGATCTTATTCAATTCTTATTTTATTTTAGATGAAGAAGAGCTGAGAAATGATATCAAAGTATTCAAAAGTCTTAAGATAATGTGTGGATTAAGTTAAAAGTCCATACTGTGGAACATCGTCCTAGTTCATGAAACAAATGATAATACTCTGAACTTTACACATTTTCGAATGAAACTTTTTCCGCGGGCACGCGATCCGTTAATGGAAGCGGTAGTCCTGTCACCCGAGGCTAAATTATAGTTCGTATTATTCATTGTGTAAATTATCCACCGAAGCACTAACTTCAAGCGAGAAAATGTCGAAGTGGATGAAAGGAGTCTCAGCACGTCGGGGGAAAAACTCAATTTGAAACGTGATATGGACGTGCCAGTTCTTGGCTCAATGGAATATCGAATCGCGAATTCCTTTGAATTGTTCGCGGCTATTAAGATGTTTGTGAAATACAAGACGTGTGACATTGATGTGTAATTCGCGCCAATGTAAACGCGAGGTCTTGGTTTGAAAATCGCGGTCACGCGTGGCAAATGTACCTAGCGTAAAATCAATTTGACTGGTATTGTTCATAGATATTCCATATTGTTGTAAATCACGAATCTGCAGTCACTTAAAAAAAATTATGAAATTCAGACATAATCTGTTCAAACAAACTAACTTTGCAATACTAATGCTGAATTCGTGATCAGCGATCCCGGAAACCACCGAGTATACATTTTCAAGCCATATTATGAACTAATGTAATAATTATGGTCAAATGCAAATCGGATATAACAAAAAATCTTCAAACGCGATTATCTCGAAATCATGTCTTTTCAAAAACCTCGTTGCCGTGTACTTGGACCAATCCATTTTTTCGTATAATTTTTAATATCAATGTTATGAATTCTCAAATAAATTTTTTTCAGAGGCAAAAAATGGTCTTTTTGTAAAAATCGTCTCCGTTTGAAAAAAATTTTTAACTTTTTAAGTTTCCTAAATATTAACTTTTCCCTATTATCCCGCACCTCAACATATATGACCCCTTCCCTCAAGTCTTGCTGTATGGATCAAAAATGTCAGCAGGGACATGCGAGATCATGTGTCAAGTTCTAATCCCCTGAAATATCCTGTAATAATCGTTACTTTTATATTTGCGTTGACCCCAACATTCGATAACATGGTTTTCAAAGAATAGTCGGGAAGCTTAAAATCAAGAGCGAAAAAGCAATAAGAGGAAGAGAAAGGATTTGGGAAAACCGGAAGCAGAACTCTTGGGAATCAGAGAATATAAAGTTCCAACTCTCAGCTTCTTGGCAGAAGCATATTGTCACCCTAAAAATAAAGAGGCAACCTTCCAATGATCCAAGAGTATATAAAATCCCCTGCTTTTGTGTCAAAGTCTATTTTGGAGGAACCAAGAGAGCATTGAGCCAACGTATAAAGGAACATGAAACTCAAGTCAGCCTGAAAAATCCCACATAATAAGCACTAGCCGACCATTATGTCAAAACAGGGCATAGAATTTTGTATGAAAAAACAATCGTGATTGCAAAAAAAAACAATAATTTTTGTAAAAAACAAATGGTTTGAGATGGGAAAGAATTGGTTCTTAGCTCTGAAATTGAGGAGCCATTATTTTCAGAGTATTAAAATTTTTTACTCATCAAGAGCAACGCAGAATACAAATAGCCATTGATAAATAAAAATTGTTTCACTTCCAGAAGTACATTAAATATACCCTGATAAGATGTTTTTTTGGTTATTTTAATATATCGAAAGATGAATAGCAGAAATCGTTGGATATTCTCTGATAATGAACTGAATGCATTTCTAATCAATCGTTAATGATTTTTTCTTATTTTTTCATAAATTTGTTGAAATATACGAGATGAAATTATGACAAAGGTATTATTTCATAGATTTGAAGGAGCGTTACATTTTCCCACTGTAAACTACTATTCGTATTCTGCGTCTTCTTCGGCAAAAATGATATTTCCATTCCCTAAAATAATGTTTTTCTAACTCAAAATTTCGAAACCAGTTTCTTCTCTCTTCTGCATTATATTCTCTAGCATTCTTACTGAACTCCTGTTTAACGTCTTTGAATATAAAACTGTGAACTGTATCGTAGTTTATTCGAATCCGTTGCTTACCACCAAATTAACATTCAGTAAGAGTATTTTCATAGATATCGTGGAAAGAAAAAATTTTTAATTAGAAAACAAATCCTCAAAAATTTTCCGTTCCAATTATTCCAGAAATATGATCTGACTATATGAGTCAAGTGCAGAATCCCTTGAATGTATTTTGATTTTTTACTAAACCGAAATTGATATTATTTTATGATTCTATGATTTAAGATTGTAGTCGTGATTGAAAATTATTGCTGATTGTATAGATACATGAACAAATCGATAAACATGATATATTTTACAAAATTTCATAAATTATTCTTATAGATTCATTTCACGATTATTATTATGAAATTCTAGTCTCTTCTCTGTGAAACAATGACTTGTTAATAAAACACAATAAATATGTGACGTTGTACGATCCAGGTCTATGCTATGCTAACAATTGAATAAAATTTGTGAAAAAACAGTTAGTCGAGTAATTTTTATGAAATATTTATAATGAAATTTGAATGGAAAATTCGTTGTGTAGAGTATCCTAAAGAAATTTTGAAGGTAAATTCAAAAAGACATGAGTCAGCATAGAGTTTGGCAAAATTGTATTATAACCATTGCACTTCCATATACAGCAATATTCAAGAGGATAAATGAGCATTGTTCATTCTCGAAGATATTTACATATAAATATTATTCAATGCGTGTCTGTTTAACTTCACAACTGTCTAATCCTGATAATTTTTTAAGTTATATCAAATTATATTGTCTATTCCATAACCGAATACGAATTTCAAATTAAATTTTTACCAATTCAAACAGATTTTTATCTGAAAAGTTTTCCAGTCCATTTGAATTGAATTCTGAAACTTACAACTGAGACTTTGATGAATTTAAAAAAACCAAATACAACTTTCTGACTGGGAAATAAGGATCTTAGAATAAAAAAATCTGGATTTTAATTGAATTCTTGGATTAAATGATGAATCAATTTGATATGATATACTTAGAACATAATTTATTTCATTTTAGTGGGATATCAAAATTGCGACCTTTTTCCAAATAACGTGGTCAGCTCTGATTTTAAAAATTTATCTAGTAGAGTTTAGGAGCAAGTAACAGTACTACATACTCCTAAATAAATTGTCATTATTCCTTCGTCTCTTCGTATCGGTAACTGGATGTTACTCATCGGTCGAAATTCATATATCTATGGATAGTTGTTCAAAATTTTCGATAAAAAATTACACATCATCTATTCCACCTTGATTTGCTCACGTTCATTACTACCAACTTTTCACTTTCCGCCGGGTTTTCGAGGTGACGGATTTTGCGAATGCGGAACATTGAATCCATATAGGTTGGGGAAGGGCTGGATGTTCATTGGTTCATAATGAATAGGAGGTCCATGTTGGGCAATGTGTAGCATAATTTCTTGTCGAGTCCTATTCCCACTTGCTGATTACAGAACAGAAACAAATAAATTAGAGGAAAAATGAGAACAAATTGAATAAAACTCGATAGAATGAGAATAGAAATACGTGCCTTGTCCGGTAGGAGGTCCAGGATATACGGTGAGCACTTGAGATGAAGGCTCTGCCAGAAACTGGTCCGTGTTCCTTCTATCACCCCAAGGAGTAATCGCCAATTTTTCATCTAAATATGTGAGGAAGCGAATTAATTGGAATGGATAAATCAAATTTCGAGAATGGGATTGATAGAATCAAAGAAAAAAGTTGAATTATTTTTCAAGTTATTCAGTTGAGAAGAATTGTATTTTCCTATAAATCTTAGTGTTTGCAAATACGTTTGATTTCAAATTTAAAGTTAAACTTGACTTATTTAGTCCTAATTCACTGAGTCATTGTGACGTAACTGCTTGATGCTTCCGGCTTCGTTTTCCTCAGATTTCCTTGAGCCTTTTGGCCAACATGTCGGATTTTCTCGCGTCTCGTGTCGATCTACATCGAACAAAATTGTTATCGAGTCGAACGAACGCCAGCTTTGTGCTGATAAAGAATTAAGTGTATCCAGCCTGTGCTGATTTGGTCCAATTTGTGCTTCACGGATAGTGTGATCTCCTTTCTATGTGATCTTTAATAAATTATAAATTTAAGCCTATTATGCCTCATTCGTCAAACTCACTTTGCTCTTTGCCTTGAATCCATGCGATAATAATAATTAGTTGTTTAATAAAAACAAACACTCAAGAAGAATTTTTATTCCCTGGAACCTTTTGAAATGCTCAGAAGGCATTTTTTTAAATTTCTGCTAATCTGCATTTGGTATCAAATTGTCCAAAATCATTCGGAATCCCTAAACATTTCCGAAATTAGAAACTTCAGAATATTTTTCAAACTGGTTTTCTTCAATAGAAAAAAAGGAATGCCTTTCAAGGAATATAAAGAATTCTATTATCCTCTTTGAAGCCTTCGAAAAAATTTCAGAGTGTTTTTTCCCGATATTTACGAAAATCTATTTAAGAAAATGATTGGAGAATTCCGAAGTCTCCCGAAAATATGTGGAATATTTCAAGGAACTTTTCTCATTTCCAAAATTCATTCTGTGACTTTTCGAAAATGAAGCAATTTTTTCATTTGCAGGGTTTCTAAAAACTTTCGAAGAATTAAAAACTATTTGAGAGACGTTTAAAGTTTCAGAAAAATTCTAAACTTGGAGGGACTTCAAACTTTTCAGAACGAATTGTAGATTTATCAGTGATTCTGAAAGAAACTTTAAAAGATGCTTAAAGAAATTGAAGACAGTACTAGGAAAAGTCAAAACGATTTTTGTTTTCCGAAAAGAATTCTTACGGAATATATTTTTCAAGTTCCCCGTATGTGACGAGATAGGAGCAGGATTCACTGGTAATTCCGCGCATTGCTCGCAACTTCAAGCGCGCCTATGGCGCGTATCTTTCGGGTCCCGAAATTCGCGCTCGATAAGGAATAAACCTACTTTTTAGAATATTATCAAATTTGTTTTAATTTTAATTGATAAAAGTTCCGAAATAATTTACTGAGGGCTCTATCGGCCGCTAGAAACAGATTCTTATCACAATACTCGCCCTTGAAATTCTTATCTCGCATAACTTGGCTTGCAAATGGAATTTCTTACTGTGTATGAAAATCGTTGTCACCATTGAAACGAAACATATACGTCTTATCGGAATATTATTCAATCAAAAGCGGTGGAACTTTTTGTGGTGAATAATTTACCTCAGTATCATTTGCCCTCATCTCCCCCTATACGTCTAATGACAAAATAGTCAACACCTAATTTGTACATCTTTTCAAATAAAACAATTTTTTATTCCAGAAACTTTTTTTTATCTCACATAGTTTCCCTGGAAAATAAAATTATCGATTTTTGACAGATTTTTTCACGATCCAAACAAAAACTTTGCATCAAATGAAATAAAATTGTCGAAACGAAGTAAAAATTGACTCCTGCGGATACAATGAAATCTCCACGTTTTCAGACCCCCTGAGTCGGAAAAAACGATTTTACGAAGGTGTTTGTCTGTAGTCTGTCATCTGTAGACTTGGTAACTTTCAAAAGAATGATCATATTAGATTCTGCTTAACCACACTTTTTCAAGGCCTAAAAAGAAAGGTCGAGTTCGTTAACCCGCCATTTTTGTACAATGGTCCTGGTTTCATCCACCGAAATAGCTTTTTGAAAAATTAGAGATGCACATTTACGCTCAAACTATGCGAGGTGAAAAAAAATGTGGGGCACCAAAATTTTTCATTTTGAAAAGATCTAAAGACTATTTGACACCACTTTTTCCAAGAGATGCATAATTTTTGTTTATTTCGTGGAAAATCTTAACAAAAATGAAAAATTTCATTTTTCAGCAAAACTATGGGAGATACGTAAAAAATGAGGTGTACGCAAATTGTTCACCTTGGAAAAATCTACAAATTTACGTTATCACGATTTCAATTTTAGATTTATTGAAAAGAAATTATATGGATATTAGTTAAATTTAAATTGACTTATTATGTGATTGGATTATTCTATTGCAATCGGAATCTAAGATTCAAATAATTAATATAATTAATAACCAATTCATATATAAATACTGATGATAGGCATCTTTTTGTAGAATTTGGTACTTCCTCTTCAAATAACATCCCACATTTCACTATTTATTAGATAAGTAGCATTAGAGTGTCCCACGTCAGCTTTTCCGGACTTATACAGCTGCATTGAAAATAAAAAAGGAATCGAAAATCCCCTTTACGAAAAGTATTTCAAGTTTTAGTTTTTGAGTTGAATGTTTCACACGGCGAAAGAAGAGCAACATGAGAGGCGGTAAGTGAGTTTCATGTGATTAGTCCATATTTCTCTTGTCCCTTTGAAACTACACTTTATATTACACCAAACGAAATAGAAGTTAATGGATGAGAGAAATTTTCATTCATCCTCTCGTTCCTGCGAGAATTGATGATTTGTCCGTCGGACACGTTAACATGATTCTTTTGGCCAATGAGATGATAAAAAAGTCCTATGAACCAATCATATGAATTACTTGGATAAACTTCTGAAAAGAGGGCATGTCAGGTTTTCTTCAGGCTCCGTGTAATTATGTATTTTGACACGCTGATTAGGAATTTGGTGGTGAAAATTAGCGCAAATTTGATTTTTATTGTGAAATCATGGGGAAACCATAAAAATCTTATTAGAATACACAATTTTTTGTAAGGAGAATTTTTTATCAGAGTGATAGTTTTCGAGAAAATTAGAGATACATCGATGTCCGGCTACTTCTGTTTATGTATTCCCTACTAAAAAAAGTTTTTTTTTAAAGGTTAAATTTCCGAAAATTAAAACCTGTTTTTTAGGAAGAACTTGGGAAAGGGGTTCGAGAAGTGACCAATCACTCTTTTGTGACCTTAAGCGCTTTGCCGTGCATTTAATGCATTTTTTATAACATGAAAAATTGATTTACCACATTTTTATTTTTTGAAATTATTATCCCCATAAAAAATGCTTTCAGCAAAGAAATGTATTTTGATAAGATCCAAAACTTCTACACCAATAATTTTTTGGAATTTTGCAAATCAGCTAAGATGAACGCAAAAACCATGATGATTTTTATGGGTTTTTAATGATATTACAATGAAAATCGGTTCCCAGACAATTTGTACTATCATATTCGTAATCAGCGCATCAAACTACATAAGAGTACGGAGTCCAGAGATAATCGGATGAATAAAAATTTCCATCATCCTAAAATCGAATAACAACCACTTTTCGCCGAAATTTCTAATTCTAAATTCTCAAAATATTTTTCAAGGCCTTGCTTCAAGGTAACTACGAAAATAGTTTTATTTCTAACACTGCTATCGTGTCAATGCAACCTCTTAGCGTACATCTGTAACAGAAGACACATCAAATATGCTAGAATAAGTAAATATTAGGAAGGCTGGATCGAGTTAGGGTAGGGAACGGGAAATTCCAGAAAAGCCCGAGGATCTGGAAACGTGTAAGATTCGAACCGATTCAACACCGATTGAATTCATTCGAGTCCTGCCCCGCGAACTTGTTCCGTCCTTTCAAGAGTTAAGTTACCCAAAAGTAGTGTGAAGAGTGTGTAACCTTAAGGTATGTGAATTCGCTTGATTCTATTACGGAATTAGGAAAGGATAACTGCTGATACTAGCCGCAACAAACATCGATCTATGTCATATACGACAATCTACAGAATAATAATTTCCTGAGAAAGTTTCCAGAAACTCCGAAATTAATATCGTAGATGATGCTTTCTTCGAACGTGGATTATGATGTAAACTTTCCAAAAACGAGGAAAGGAGAAATGAATTATGTTGGTCATCCGTTCCAATTTCAAATTTGACCTTTTATTCCAAAACAAATAAAAGTGTCTAATGAATTCACGTTCGAAGAAAGCATCATCTACGATATTAATTTCGGAGCTTCTGGAAAGTTTTTTCAGGAAATTATTATTCTGTGGATTGTCGTAAATGACATTGGTCGATAACGTACGGTAATCATGGGATACTTTGCGTATATACTCCAAAGGTATGGATCGCAACCGAGATCTGACATAGGTGAGTGGACCACGAATTCAAGGAGACTTGTAATTCTGAAGGAGCAACACACATTGTTGATCAAATATCGGAAGGAATCCTTTATTCCTGCACGCATTATTATTTCTACGAAATCATTCAAATTATCAAATTGTCATTATAAAATTTATGCTTAATTATAAAATGTAAAGAGGTTGTTTCAAAACCACATTTTAAACTGTGAAATTAAAAACACAATAGATCAAATTTTAAGCTTAGCGAGATACACCTTATTTTTAAAACATCGATTGTATCGAACAATCAAGGACTATTATTATATAGCTTCGTTTTTTCTTTAGTTGTATTTGATAAGTTAGTTTCAGCTCATAAGATTTTTGTTATTTTATGATTTTAGTCTTATCTTCAACCTTAAAAAGACACAAAGCCGTGTCGAAACGTCGGTAATGAATCATTAGACACTTTTATTTGTTTTGGAATAAAAGGTCAAATTTGAAATTGGAACGGATGACCAACATAATTTTTTTCTCCTTTCGTCGTTTTTGGACAGTTTACAAACATCGATCTTTTGTAAGAGTAAGTCAATAAACGATATAAATCACATATCACATTTCCTGATTGAATCACACCTCTTTCCATGTCAATAGTATATCGCTATGCAGCTCTTATTTGAGCCCTAAATTGTCTAAAGTGAACTAATTTGTATCGTCGTAGGTTTGTAGAATATTTATCTTCTCATCCTTTGCACCTTTGGTCGAGCTGTTCATAACTTAATTCTGTACCACTACATTTTTCCATCGAATCAATTTTCCTCACTTTTCCTATTCCGAAATTTTCTGTCACTCTTGTTCCCTTGCTCGTCTTATGTTTGACATCCCGACAGGTGTATCATCATTCGCTTGCCAACTCTCGTTTGAACAACTTGAACCCTTATCTACACTTAACTATATAGTAGCATTTAAAATATTTACACAGTCCTCTCTTCAACCAATTTCTGTATTTATGCTTGAATATACGAAAGTTCGTTACCCGAAAATTTGTGTCGTACTTATTCTCCATCGTGAGACTAAACAGTATGGATCAATCATAACGAACGCATTTACCGCCTCTCATCTCGTTCTTCTTTTGCTGAGTAAAACATCCGAAAGAGCGCCCTAGAAGGGATACCGAAAGAAGGAACGGTGTTCACTCACACCGAGTTCGATTAGTGCAAACGCACGTGGGACTGTTTGTACCACGCTGACGATTAGTCCTGCCTCATTCATTATTAACTCAAAAACGAAAACTTCAAAAACATTCAGGAAAAGGGATTTCCGATTTCTTCCGTGATTTTCAATGCAGCTATATAGGTCCGGACAAATCGACCGAGTGCACCGTATATATGTGGCGAGGTATAGAGAAACCGACCTTAACATTCCTCGTAGAACTTTACAGGAAATGAAGAATACGAGAAAGGTCCGCTTGGACCTCATTAGCAGAGGGAAAGTAGTTATCAGAAATAGTCCCCTCCGCCTCCCTCTGCTGACTACTTTGTCATTGCCTTCTTGAGCTGAGTCTCGAGCGAAAGCGAGATAAGAGAGGAGTGAGAGAAGTTCCCCTACTCTGACGCGCAGATAGAAAAAATCCCTTAATCGAACATCCAGATTAAATGTTCTTATTTTTATGCGAATTTCTCATCTGAACCAATTGTTGACCGATCCCATTCGATAGATGTTTTTTTTTCCTATCAGCATATTGGAAAACCTGTCAGTCGATGTGAGATGTAGCAGTCGGTTTCTCTATATCACACCACAAATGAAGAAAGGCTTGCACATCGACTTGTTTGTTCCGCGTTTACATGTCGAACAGCGTGGAGGCGTACGCAGGTCTCTTCATCTTCGATGCTGTAAATTACGAAAGAAGATGAGTTGCTCCTTGAAGCGCAGGGGAAAAAAGTGGATGGCAAATCCTTATAAACAACATAATGTCAAAGTGATGCACAAGAACTCTCACAAAATTCGTTGCAATCAATTCTTGTCACGTCAGTCAACGTCTGCTTCCGTTAAATAATCAGGCCTTCATTCAGATCTAGAGGGTTTTATTGCAGAGTTCTCATGCGAGCAACTGTTCTTCAGGAAAGAGGCACAAGCTTCCAGTAGAACTGCGATAAACAAAATTCATGACCAGGTCTCACGATTGTAACAGGAGTGAGCGTTTATAAAGCAGCCTCGCCTTTGCATGTAGGGCTCTGTGAGGGTGGAAAAGTCCTTCCCTACCTAATCGTGGGAACTGATACGGAAATTCAGAAATCAAGTACAGTTTCAGATGCAGTTCAAAAAGTCGGATGCGCAGAGCATCCGACAATGGTTTGGCAAATATGACATAGCGCGCCTGTACACTCTGTGATACCAGAAACACCCAGAGCTCTCGCACCTTTCCCACTAAGTATTGAAAAACCGTGCCGTTAACCTTTTGCGAGAAACAGATGTACGCGAAACGCTTCTTCAACCACTGCAAGAACAAGCTGCAGAGGAAAATCAGGAAGCGACATAAAGAACAACTGCTAAAACAAGGTATCCCCAAGAGAACCATCACTTGTTCAGCTTAGGATGCCGATAGAGCTTTGGCTGATTCACATGAAAGGTCCTAATCAATGTTTGATAAAAAAAGCTAAGTACCGCTTGCATCAAATAAATGATTTAGTTCATAAAATCCATATGAGTCTTCCACGGCAAGGGTCCAAAGTTCTCTCATGAAACAGGGATTCATCACAAATAAAAAGTGTCAAAGATGCTGACCATCAAGCAGCATATTGTTGAAAAGATATAGGTACTTACTGACGCAAGGAAGAGAATTAGAAAGAGGGAGGGATGGTTCAGGGAGAATCAAATCTTTCTCGCTAACACTTCGCGCTCCTTAAGCGATCATCCTGTGTTTGTCAAGAACCCACCAAAGTCCGAAGAATACGAGATATTTTGGAGATGAATTTTTGAAATTAAACATCCATAGAATGAAGGTACTGAGAACATCATTCGTTTCCAGTAGCAGTGCAAAAACCCTAATGGCATCCAAGAAGGAGTGCCCACCAATCACTGCTGAGGAGGTAAAGAAAGCTTCAAGGGGCTTCTCCGCTGCTGGTATAGATAGTATTAGGATTTTTTGGTGGAAGAAGTTCAGTTCTGCACAACATCATTTGGTCCGCATCTTTTCCTCATCATTAGATTCGGAGATCCTTCTTCCGCAGTTGCTGGTAAAAGGACGAACTGCAATCCTACCCAAGCAAGGCGGCTTGTCTAACCCAAGCAACAACAGACCAATATATTGTCTGAACACGTTGTGCAAGATTTTCATATTTATCCTGAATGACAGAATTGTTCAGACATTTGGACCTGTAAGGTAGACTTTCATCAAAACCTAAAGATCGACAGAAGTGTCTGCAAAGACGCTGCAAACCACAAACGCAATCTTCTGATGTCCTGGATTGATTATCAGAAAGTTCCTAATCCAACTTCCCATAGATTTATTACCAGATCTACTATTACTTTTGGAAAACATCGTGTGACAACTTACAGCGTCACGTCACAGAAAGATTTCTTTCAGGGTGACACAATGAGATATCCTCTTCTGCAATACACTATTGCCACTGCCTCTTGTACTTCGAGATTTTCATGGGATTCTTTATAGGAGATTGAATGTCCGTGAGCATCAGATCAATCATATATTTCACATGGATGACTTGAAGATCCATGCTTCTGCAAAAACATCTCAAGGATGCTCTGAGTATCGTCGAGGGCTTCACACAAGAGTACAGTATGTACTGTAGATTGGATAAGTGTCGTCGTTAAACAAGATATTCACGTCTATAATGCTTGCCGTCCCAGTTCTACTCTATCAGTTTAGGGGGACCCTTGTGGACGGGCAATGAGCTGAAACCTTCCGTACGTATGACGCTTATTTTTCCTTCTCTTATATTGGGGTAGACTCTCTGCTTCCAGTTATTGACAAGGTAACTTTCTCTCCGTGGCATACTTCTTCTTTTACTTCATATGTACATTTATTCTCTGCAGCTTGGGATTCTTCTCATTATTGAGGAACAAGTACTAATAAGCTCTATTGCAATCGTCACCTTCCCTCCGGATCTGACAGATTTTCACCCTATCTCTATTCTTGGTGCGTTACCCAAGTCTCTCCAGAAGAAATTAGACCACCAGCTCACTAAGTATTTGAATAAAGATAGTCTCCCTAATCTTTACCAATCCGAATTACAGAGAGAGCATAGTACGATCACTGCTTCCCTAAAATTAACTTCTGATTCAAAAACTAGAATGAATAAAAGTGGAATACCCATTCTCGTGTTTCGAAATTAACCCAAAGCGTTTGAGCTGGCAATTTAAACCTTCCAATTTGAAAATCCCGAAAATCTCTTGCAGTGCCATGAACTGGTTAAAATCTCACTCAACCGCACAGTGTATGTCTTACATTGATGATGTTTGCTCCGATTGAAATGAAATAATTAGTAGGACTCCGTAGGGCTCAATGCTTGAACCCTTAATGTTCAGTGTGTTCACACACGCCTTTTCCGTTGTTCTACGCTATTGTTAATAACACTTCAATGCTGATGATAGTGAAATCCAGCTTTCAGGGCCACTAAGTAGTCTAAGGAACCTACTCCAAATGCTCCAGGAATATATAAATGACGTCTAAAACTAGGTAGTCTCCAATAGTCTAAAACTAAATGCACAGAAAACACGCTATGCTAGTTGTATTGTCTACTCATAATCCTTCCAAAGTTTTGGACTCTCTCCCATCCTTGTACGTAAATGGTCTTGCTATTAATGCCTCTGATTCTGTGAATGATCTTGGCTCGAAATACAACATGGATCTTTCTTGGACAGAATATGTTGAACTTATTTTACGCGAAACTTTAAGGACCCTTTATCTTCTTAGAAGGCATTGCCTACAGCTTCGCGTATCCATCTTGTAAAGTTTTAATTATCCGTGACTCTGGTTATGGTGTATGATTTTATCTCTGATGACCATTATATGAAACTTGAACGTGCTCTCAATGCCTGTATCCGTTTCATTTATAACTTGTCCAAATTCGATCATCTTCTCGAGTGTAGGGGAAGAGCTGTATTCATGACAGTAACCAGGAGAAGACAGTATTTCAAAGGTAATCTAGGGTGAATGATATTCACAAATGAACACCTCTGTACTTATGAGGAATGTTTTCACGTAATGGCATGAACCTTCAAAGTCGGTATGGACTTCGCGATAGAGGTCGTAACCTGGCAATACCTGATCATAGAACTTGTTCAATGAAGAAGTCTTTTGTGAATAGAACGATCCGGCTTTAATTTTGAACTGCCGAATAGTATTCGTAATGCATTCACAATATTTGCATTCGAACGCAAGTTTTATCAATTTCGGAAATCCTTTTGTACGTTTTCATCTTATATAACACTATGTTCCTAGCCCGCATCTGACTTTATTTTCCTCTTTATTTTTTCTTCCTAAATAAGCGTGATGATGTGAATTTCATTATTCTAGTTTGCAACTAACTATATCCTGGAACTAAGATGACCAAATTGGTTTCTTAGAATGGTGTATACTTCAATGTAGGTATGTCACGTCATTCTACTTCCAGGTAGTAAATACTTCTCTTCAAATTGTAAAATCGGATACTTATCAAAAATACACGATGAATACCAAGAATAAGAAGAATAAATAATTAGAAAGAATGGAAGTGATCAGAGAAACTGAAAAAGGATGAAGAATAACTAGAGTTCCGGAATACATTCAGATTATCTGCTAAAGCGAACTATTAGAACTAATGGGTAGATTTATTGATCGCACGTTGTCTATACAAAGAATATACGTATCAGAAAGAACATAAACAATCAAGTCACTAAAGTTATTTATCACATATCACATCATGATTTACGAATAGTTGACCGTTTTGAGTTGCACCCACCATCTATATTTCCTACTCATTCATGGTGAATTATTTATATCAAAGCGCAATTGGGTAGACTGTGAAAGTTCCAGAAGACTTTGTTTATGAATGATAAATGAAAAATAATCGAATGAATCTAGTGTGGCACTTGTTTGAAAATGAAATTTTATAATAAAAATAGAATTTGATTCAGGTCTTGATACTTTGAGTAATATTGTCACTTGTTCTACATATTTTTGGAAAATATTTCTGATATCATTATTCGTGTTGAAAAATGGCTTTTTCGATTTTTTTCCTCAAATTGATATAAGGTACTCCAAGGTACTCTATGCAACATATTTCGTGATGAAATTTTATTGAAAATGATTCTTCAAAATTACCCGAAGAACTTTTATTTTGCAACTCTCATTCCATTGTTTGAGTAACATGACGCTTCATTACACGTCACATATTACCAGCGTTCTATTTACATGTCGTGGCTTTGAAGAGGATGGGTAAGAGTTTTCAAATAAAGATTATGGAATGAGTTGTTTCAGATCATTAGTACAATTTCGTTCAATATGTATATTATGTAGTGGGAGAACAAATTTGAGAAAAAGGGAAGATAGATTGAAAACAAGTGCAAACGTTAGGCGAAGTGAAAAGGAGGAAGATTACGTCACAGCAAAGAATGTAAAGTTAAATGAAGAAGAAACAAGTCAATATTTATTTAAATCTTAATCCTTCTATTTATCTCGAGATATGATCCAGGTCTATGTTATGCCAAAAATTTAATGAAATTTGTGAAATAGCATTTGGTCGAGTAATTTTGATGGAATATTTATAACAAGATTTGAATGGAAAATTTATTATGGAGAGTAACCTATTAAAGTCATCATAGAGGTTCACGGAAATTTATTACAACATTCAATGGATTTACATAAAAATGTTGTTATATATGTGACTTATTACTCAACCATTGTCTAATCCTGATTTTTTGCGACATGTAATAAAATGAAATTGCCTATCTCGAATACGAATTTGAATTTCCAAATAAAATTTGTAAATTCAAACAGATTTCGATTTAATTTCAGAAGATTTCCAATCCTTTTGCATTAAACTCTACAACTTTTATCTGATATTCTGATTCAAATAAAATACGAGATTACACTTTCTGACTAGAAAATAAAAATTTTGGAATGAAAATTCATTAAAATTATTCCATTGAATAATAAATCGATTAAATCTGATTTACTCAGTTTTTAGTTTATTCCGTTTCAGTAAAGTATCAGCTTTCTCTAAATAACGTTATCTTGTTTCGATTTCACAAATTCATTTTGTGCAATTTGAGAATAAGTTACATACTAGTACATGCTCCTGAATGAATCACGATTATTTTTCAATCTATACGGATCAGTATTTGGACGTTACTGTTCGGTCGGATTTCATAAATTTGTAAATATCTGTTCAAAATAATCGATGAAAAATAAGAAAAAGACTAAACGTTAAAAATAAAAGAGTTTCATAAAAAAAGGAGTTATTATCAGTATTTCATCATTGAAAAACAAAAACTGTTTACACACTTTATCTTTGCCACCTTGATTCGCTAATGTTTATCACTACCATCATGTATCACAGAAAAACTTATTATTTTTTTTCAAATTTAACTTTGATAATTCAAACATATTCCGAACTTACTAATGCAGAATTCTCGTTCATTTAATTTGTATTCCATAGTTTGCACCCGTAATTCTAATTGGATTTCGACAATTTATAAATAAAACTACCTATTTTTCTATTCATTTCTTCCTCTGTTAGCGTTAGGATTTTCTCAGCTGGAAATATTACTGACCTATTATTTCCAGAATTAAATTACTGTTTCAAATTTTCCATATTTATTGAGGATAAATGCTTCTATTAGGCACTATTTGTTCTCAAAGCGATTCATGTATGAATTTTACCTGAATCTTAGACTCATTTGTTCAACAATTGTTAGATCCTGACATTTTCTCATTCGTCATCAAATAAAATGGTCCATGGATCATTTCGGAATCATATTTCAACTAATTAAAAAGACTCAAATTCAATTCAAGAAGAGTTTCAGTTCATTTGAATCACAATGTTTCAGTTCATTTGAATCACAATCCACAATTTGGATCCATGATTCGGATTCCAATTAAATAGATCAATTTCAATAGTGGAATAATTCAATCTCAATAATGGATTGATATAATTAGATTTTCTATTAATATTAATAATTTTAATCAAGGCTAAGATTAGAATTATGATTTCTTCCAAACTACTTGGCCAGTATTGATCTCCAAATTTGTGTAGTGGAATTTAAGGGCATATATGATATTTCACTACGAGAAGTTTTGTTGCATTTAATCAAACTGAGCCGATTGTTTATAAGGGAAATTAATATATCAATTCTACGTCTGTCTGGACCATTGTAGTTTTCATTTTGTTTGAATAATTCACATTTTGTCAATTTAATTCTTGTTAATGTTTAGTATTATGTTGTCAGACCTGGAGAAAGAGCTGAGAGTAAAGGGGAGGGAAGGGAGGCACGATCCTAAGCACCAGTAAGATTTACTCTTAAGCATATGCAGATGATGTCGTACTCTTAGCAGAGGACGAAAGAGAAATGAATCTGTTGATGAAAGGCTTCGAAGAATACGTAACAGGGAAAGACCTAACGGTGAATGTGAGTAAGACCAAGATTATGTGCTTCAGGAACAGAAACAGTAAAGTGGAGTATGAATGGAAGTTAAACGAAGAGACGGTGGAGATAGTAGAGGAATTATGTTACCTAGGGTTCTGGTTTGAGGCAGGGGGAGACAACGAACTATAAGAAAGGAAAAGAATAGAATGCGCCAGTAAAAGAATGGGCCAAATATGTGAGTTATAGGGATAAGAAGATTTAAGGAAGACTGGAGGATGAGAGTATGGATGTTTGATTTGCTGGTTTGGACAGTTCTGTGCTATAGGGTCGAGAGCTGCGGATGGAAGGAACAAAAGAGAGTTGAAAATCTTCACAAAAGATTTCTGAGATGGGTGATGGGTGTGAGTTAAAGCTGCCCAGGGTATTTGTTAAGAGAGGAACTAGGAAGAGAGAAAATGATAGTGAGGCAACTTAAAAGGGCGTGGAAGTTTGAAGAGAAGTTAGATAGGGGAAAGGGGATGAAAATTGCACAAACATGTCTAAAGGAGATTAGAAATAGAGGGAAAAGAGGTTATTCAGAAATTTCAAGGTGGGAGTTAGAGGGACATGAAATGAGGAAAGAACAGGGCATGCAAGAAGGGGGGGGGGGGTGATTGGCAGGAGATAAAATTGGGCATGATGGTAAGACATGGAGAGGTAAGGTGAAGAAAAGTCATGGAATCCAAGTACAGTAAGTGGTACAAGATGATTAAGTGTGTTAGGGAACCAGAGTATCTGAATAAGATGAAGAAAGAAAGTGCGTGATATATGATGATACGATTTAGAATGAGAGAGGGAATGAGAGAATGTAGATACTGGACAGAGGAACAGGAGAAACTATGTAGAGTATGTAGTTATGAAGTAGGAACGTGGGAACATGTATTAGAAGTATGTACAGGAAAGGAGGAAGAAGGCAAAAGGGTGCATGATTTATCTGATATGCAAGCGAAGCAATGACAACTGGGTAGAAATTTGTCAATCGCTGGCAATAGTATAGGCGCTTCCTTTGGAACTAGTAAATCGTGTTGAATTTCATATCTATAGGAAAGAGGATCCAACATGATACTATTTTTATTCAAACAATTGAGTTGCTGGTAAGTTACATCAAAAGCTCGTTGAATTTGTAACCTCATTGATACTGTAGTAGGATGTTAAAACTAATTTCACAGATCTTAGTGTAATAATAAAATGGCATCAGAGCTCATCAAAATTTTGACAACCAGTATTTGAATTATAAACGTTTACGAGGTATCGTGCAGCTCATTTTATACTGTGACTTGATAGATCTTCAAAAAACCTAGAAGTAATGAAAATTTAAGAATTACTGGCCGTTGATTTTATTATCGAAGAATGAAAAACACCATACTTTAAACCAAATGAAGAAGATAATCTTCTGGTTTTGCAGACAGAAAGCTTAATTTGGTGCTAACTTTACTAGTATAATCAGACCCAGGAAACTGATGGCAGCTACAATCGTTTTGCATTAAACTATCCGGAAAACCGCATTCTTTGAAATTCTACATGACCTTGGACTATCACGCTTAATGAGTTTATTGTTCAACAAAAAAAGATGGGTAAAATCAATGATCTTTTACTTTTGAACTGATATTTTTTACGAATTTAAATCCATTCCCGAAATGACGACTACGCGCGGACGAAAACATGTAACTATGCACGTACGCTCAGTTGAAGATTGTTTTCAAAGGTATGTCACAGAATATTGACATGTTCATGAATTGTTGAAACAGAAACCTCATGAAGTAAATATATTTTAACTGTTTTTCTTCCTAAACTGGATCACATTTCATGCAGTTGATCTTCGACAATGCAAATCATTCTAATACTCTGTTAGAAAAAATACAACTTTATCTTCTTCCTCTAGTTACAATTGACACAGGCATATCGAGTCTCTCGTCTGCCCGCTTTTTATGAAAGTTAATGATTTGACGATGAATTATTCATAAAAATAATATATAGGAAAATAAAATAATAGGAAAGAGCTGGAGCTTTCAAAATTAGAAAAAATATGTATGTATTATAAGATTGTGATAGATCTAAAAAAGTTATGAAAGCAGACAGATGACAGATTTAAAATGCCCGTGTCGATTCCAACTATAGAAAAAGATAAAAGTTGTGTTTTTTTAGGGAGCGTTCACATATTACGTAACGTCTTTTCGAATATTTTAACCTCCCTCCCTTACCTAAGTAGCGATTTTTCTATAGTAAGTGTATGTAAATTCAACATGGGCGTAACAAAAACTTGCCCCCCCCCCCCTTCTCTAATGTTGTCAATAATCAATTGCATCAAATTTAATCTAGTCTATGAAGACAAATAATTCAAATATTATTTTTTTGCATGTTTTTTTCCTCCTCATGATTTATGAGAATATCAATATCCTCTTTCATACCTTCGAAAACAATTCTCAACTGAGCGTACGAGACGGATCTGTTTTTTCTTTTCGTTACTACGACATTTCTCTCACCTTCCCAAATTTTCTTTCGGGAAGTTTTTTTGGGAGATTTTTTTAACTGAAAATACCACTGAACCATTTTTGTTGAAAATCGATTTTTGCAATTGGAAAGCAAACTTTCCCATCCTCGCATGCAAATATATCTTTTTTCCATTAAAATCCAACTTTTTGGTTGAAAATGCATTCATTCTGTTTTAGAATATTACGATTAACTCATAAATGAACTAGTCATATCCAAAATTCAATTACTTGGTTTGAAGGTTTGATCACTTTCTCGAAAACTCATATTACAATAAATAAGACATCTCATATTAAAACCATCTCGCTCTAGTACTCAGCGATATCAAAATATGAATCGAATAATTGGATTAAATAGAAATAGTGAAAAATGAAAAATATTCATCATCATTCCTAAATTTGATGTTTCTTATATTTATTGGAAATAAATGCTTCTATTGGGCATTGTTTATTCTTGAAGCGATTGACATATGAGTTTTATCAAATCTGGAACTTATTTGTTTAACAATTGTTTAATCCAGATATTTTGTTATTTTTCATTGGATATAATTGCCTATTTTGAAACTAGATAATCATTTCGAAATTACTTTCAACAATCTGAACAGACTTCTTCTCAATTAAAGAAAAATTTCAGTAAATTTGAATCGAAATTCACAATTTATATCTGGAACTCGTATTCAAATAGTAATTCGACTTCAACAATGGGTAATTTGATTCTCTTGACTATGCACATAATCATATCTCGATTTATTAAAAAAATTGAAACTATGATTTTCGTCCGAATTACTAAGTTGATATTGATACCCCAAATCCATGTAGTGAAACTAACTACAAAAACCATTAATGTGTTTCTTAACGCTATCTATGGGTTTATGTCTAGTCTCTAGTCGATGGTGATAAAGCGATATAGTATTCCTTTTGTAGAACTCGTTGAATGATCCCTTAGATATTTGCCATACTAAGGAAAGGATCATCCTACTTAGAAACATGCATGGCAAGGGAGGAAAATTGATTGACTCAATTCAGGATAAGTCTTGTCCATAACAATCTTCTAGTTCAGTCATAAAATTATAACCACGTATACCAGTATGCTCTCCAGAGATGAAAGCCACAGTATGAATGACTCATATGTAGCGTATGAGAGACCAAGTGAGCAGCTAAGATATGCAAGAGTTATAAGAAGCTCTGAATGTAGGACGGACCACTTGCTTGTGGTTTAACAAATTAACCTTATTTACGGTTAGATTTAGGAGAAATCATATGGAGAGGTAGGAAGGTTGAACGAGGAGTACATTAGATGGACTCTGGAACTATACAAATGCACGCCTCATTATAATTCCGTGGAGAGGGTATAAAGTAAGGAAATAAGAACAGAGACAGGTAGTACAGTAGTAGAGCTTGGAAATACAGAAGCTTTCTGTTTCGCCGAACCGCTACGCGACGTAAACATTTGTTTAGCTGAACTCGGGAGAAATTCCCACAACTTTCCTCCTCCGCATGGGTGTTTCTAGAGGTGGAATTCATGAATAGTGATAGAAACAATAGTTTAAGCATATCTGAAAGAAAGGGAAGGTGTAAGTTGGAAGCGGTATTGATTCGGAGGAAGGACGGTTCTTTGACTAGGTCTGGTTAGTCAAAGAATTAGGTTTATGTCGAGCGTGGAGCCAGTGATGTAAATGATAAGATGAGTCACCCTACTCATTAATCATCCGGATTTATACTTAAACACGGGAAAAAGTTTAAATCAACTTTTTTTTTCTCAAAATTTCATTGGATAGAACTTTACCGCAGTTTGCATATCTTTACCGCGGGAATGAGGAATAAATATTCATCCATATTATACGTATTGTTGAGATTGCTTCTCAACTTTCCGACTTTTCGCCGGATTTTGGAGGTGGCCGTTTTTGTGGGGACGTGCAACATTGAAATTATATCTGTTGGGGAAGGCTTCAAGGACAGCTGGTTCATTTTTGGTAGGAAGCTCATGTTACGAAATTTGTTGCTGGAATTTTTGTTCATTCAAATCTCCAATAGATAATCATTTGAGGGAAATAAATGAAATAAAGAAAATATAAGAATAAATTGAATCAAAATCGACAAAATGAAATGGAGGATACATACCTTCTACTGAGGGTGTTCGGGGTTGTTTAGTGGGCACTTGAGATGAAGACTCTTCCCCTATAATCCTTTTATTTCCACTAGAAGCACTCATAGCCTGCATTCCTTATTGTGTAAAGAAGACAAAACATTCGTAAATCGAAAACGAATTTTTAAAATGAAATGAATAAGATGAATAAAAAAACTTCAATTTTTCTCTCAAGTTATTCAAATGGAAAAAAATTCTATTCCCCTTCAAATCTTAAGAAAAATTTACATTCCCTGGAATTTTGGGAATTTATGATAGGATTTTTTCTTAATTTCCGAGAATTCTTATTTTGTATCAAATCATCCAAAACAATTCCGAATTTTTCAATATAACTTAAATTTCTCGAAACTTGAGAATAATTTTCAGAATGATTCAAATTTCCCTCAATATTTTTGAAAAGTCCTGCCAAATTCAGAAGAACACCATGGAGTCTCTTGTTTCTTTATCGAAATCTATTCAGGAAATTTCAGAACACTACCTAATTTTTTGAACTTCTTCTGGGATTTTGCGGACGAGACTTATGAGAATATTTTGATGTTTGGAAATTAGATGAGACAATGTTAAATGATATCAATTTGAATAAAACAATTCTGAAATTTGGAATCTGAAAGAATGTAGAAGATTCTGAAGCAATTTTTTGATTTCCAGGGTTTCTCAAAAACCTTCAAAGAATTCGACACTATCTGAAAAACGTTCGGAAAGTTCAGAAAACTTCTAAAATTAGAGAGATTTTAATCTATTCAGAACAAACTATAGATTTTTCTTCGATTTTGGAAAAAAATTCAAAAGGTGCTTGGAAAATTCGAAGACAGTACACAAGTTTTTGTTCTGAGATTCCTGGGACCATTAACAACGATTTCTAGAATCAGAAAATTATTTTCCAAAATATCTTGTGGAAGTTTTCGGTATTTGAGGAGAAGGAGGATTTCTGAAAAAATTTGATATACTCCAAACAATCTGCAGAAGGTTCATAAATTCCAAAAAGAATAAGAAATTTGTTAAAAGTCGGAAAAATTTCAAACAGTTTCAAAACAAAACATTGATTTTTGGAGATCTTGAAAAATAGATAGAAAGGAGAAATATTTTTAGAAATGAAAGCATGCCTCAAAAATTTGGATGAACTGATACCAAAAGACTTTATAAATATATTTTATATTCACATATTGGAGCAATGCAATTTTTTGATAATTTATTTTCTTACCCAAAAAGGACGCATATGCAAGAAACAGAGCAGCAAAAAGACAAGCTTCCATTTTTTAAATTTAGAAGAAACGATTATCCTCCCAGAAGTGTGATGTAACTGATAAAATAAGGAAGGATCTTAGCCGCTTTTTATACCAATCGTTATCTTATCATTCAAAACAGGGAACAGTCAATAGAGAAAAGAACCATGATTTGTTCGTTTCTTCAAATGGTGGAGGGGATATAAACTTAAGATTACTTTGGATGCCCCCACCCTCAATCCCTCTTCCTTTCTTTCCCTTGCTGAATCCGCGCCCGAGGGTGGGAGATCTTATACCCCGTGATGATGAAGCATAATGTATCCCGCAAAAACAAAGTCAATACTGAGATAGCGGGTGATCGTTATCTTATCAATCGATGGTTGCGTGATTCATTTTTCAAACAAACGAAAGCTGAAAATTTAAACTTGAATCAATTTAAATTGCTTTCAACCTCTTCAGTTCTGAATAAGAGTATTGTATTTTTATCTGAATAGATGAATTCTCGATCAGAAGAGACACAAATTCTGAGCCAAGAAGATTAGTTCTCTTCCAAAATGAAGAATTTTTAGGAAAGGCATGAGCTGCCTGCCAAATAATCATATTCACTCCCGGCATCCAAATTTCCTGAAATGTATAGAAGTTGTCAACTGGCGAACGTCGCGTCGCCTTGAATGCTACCTTTGGTCTCTATTGAGCCCTGGTTACTTGACTTCGTACCTTGGGACTTGTTTGTTCATTTCTCAATTGCAATTCATAAACCAGATGTAATCTAGTCAACCTGAGGCTATCACATCAGTGATTCCAAAGTTGGCAAACTTCCATTCCGTGCCGTTCTTCGTTTCCATCAGGGCTGGACACTCATTAGTCGTAGGTGGCACTCGACCAATAAGCACATTGCCCTGACGCAAGCGCAAAGAAAAAAACCCCAACATTGGGAACATTGTATCAAACGCTATGCAGGTTATCTGATTCGTCAAAAATACTAATGGGCCAAAATAACATCCAATTCATTTTCGCATTGCATAAAATTTTCACGCAAATTTTAATGTTAAGACTTGATACTAGGAACGAAGACCGTGATGCAATTACCGGATTTCAATTTGGTTCAAGGAGAAGCCGAGGCTGCCTGGATGAACTTTTTACTCTGCAGTCAATAATTCAGATACATTTGTGATACCCAAGAAGTGCAGTCTACGCTGAATATTGAATATTCTTAGGAATTTCTACGAAAAAGCGTAAACTTTTAAAAATTTGAAAAAAGTTTGTCGGGAAACACAGAACAAAAAACATTGGTTCCATGACCATTGACAAATATTGACAAATTACAAGCAACAAAAAATAATGATATTACATCGTAGGGCAGACCATACTAATTTTTCAGTGTGACTTTTTTGGCATGCTCTCTCAATGGTAATGAGAGACAGTGAGAGAGACTGCATACCATTCAAAAATGTACAAAAAGGCCCGACACCCCCCTCTTTTTTATGGAGAATGTACCTGTAACATTCGCAAATAAGGTTTTGTCAATATCGAAACTATCAAAACAAAAGTGTCATGTTCATTTGGTTCAAAATAAATATTTTTCTCGCAATTCCGTGGTTCCACCTATTGGACAGTTTTTGAGAATCACAAATTATGTTTGGCTCCCAGTATGCTCAGAACAGATCGGAAACTGAAGCCAGTGACTAACACACGCGCGCTGTGTGTAAGCGACACGGCTCGACGTATACGTTGAGCCGTATACGTCGACCTCGTATACGTTGAGCCGTGTCCGACCGTATCACTCATACAGAGCAAGCATGTGCTAGTCACTGTCATTCTGAGCACACTGCTGGCTCTATCTAATACCAAGTCCTTCAAAGTCACAAATTTTAGCTTGAAAATAAAACTTGTAGCCGATTCCACTCGAAATCGTGAAATTCTCGCGCAGCCACTGATAATGCCCGACGCTGATTCGACAGATGTTCAAAACTGGTGCGAGCATTGGGCAACGCAGGAACGCCCGTGCGCGAACCCTAATATTCCGGGAAAGAAACATCGAGGCGAAGTGTATTGTCGTGTTTTACCCGACAAGACTCTCGAACTGTTTGATGCTTGTATAAGAAAAAATCATGGTACAACGGAGTATGTTAAGGTATCGCAGGGTGTGTTACAGGAGGGTTGTAAAACTCTCTTATTTTAACTTATCAAAACTATACATATCTGCAATAATTATTTCTTTCGGTAACAGAAGCTGAATTACCTTCCAGTTTTCTTCAAGTGGTGCATTTTTCCATACTTGAATTACGCCTCCTTTCATCGTTCTTCTTCGATAAGGTGCCTTTGAGCAGTTACTTTTTCAGCATTCTGTCAAGCTTTTAGTGCATTTTCATTCTGCAATCTTCTTCCTTCACTCCGATTTGGAGTTAACGATGCTTAAAGAAATAGAGTCTCATTTGAATAAAGCATATGTTCGGTCTACTCTCAGCGCTCTCATGGCAATTAGAGACCTGGCTCTAACGCCTACATTCTCATCGCGTGTCTCGTGCTGCGCACTCGCTCAAAGTTTGTCAGAAACGGTGGAGAAGTTCCGTTGCCTAATTTTTTTTCACGTGTTGAGTAGCTTTTCTGGAAATTCAATTTTTTAATTCTCAATTTTATTTTATACGATTAAAAGAAAAACTACGCGTCCAATGGCCTTAGTCATTTTTCCACAAATTTCATTATTTCATTTCTATAGCTATTTCTCCTGATTGAAATGAAAACTACATATCCTGTTGAAAAAGTTTATAACATATTCAAAGATATTTTCCTGGTAAAGAACTTGCGTTTATTTCATTTTTCCCAAGCTTGTGTCAATTGTCCGAAAGTTCATTTTTTTCATTTTCTATATGGTTTTTTATAAATGAAGCAAAAACTACTTGTCCTATCAAATAGTTTATTTCACCCAATTTGTAGAGTTTTTTTGTGCACAAGTT
>WSXT02078592.1:0-12080 GCA_011762715.2 Neuroterus valhalla
AACCTCAGGGGCCTTCCCTCTATCCGCAACCTGGGGACGCGCTACGTAGTGGTGATAGGTACCCACCAAGTAGCCAAGCAATCCTTAGAATCTTAAAATCAGATATCATACCTTATATGTTGGAAGCACGGAAAATCTTTGGCACACTTCAAAATCTTAAGAGATATAATGAAATATTCACACAATCTCATAAAATTTCATAAAATCCTGTGATATCTTGTACGTGTTCTTAAATTGCAAAAATTTCTTCAGAATTCCATGAAATCAATAAAATAATAGTTGAAGTTGGAGAATATTGATCTTAGAGATGTATTCATATGATATTCTGAGAGATTTCTCAGTGAATAATTTCCAATCATTCGGCCACACGTCAGTAGCCCTTTTCAAGTAAACAGTATGAGTTTTACATAGCTTTCGAGTATTTCAAATGTCAGAGATATAAGCATAAATGATCATTGAAAATCAGAGCATTCGAAGAGGTACATTTTAGTTGATGATGACACTGGTAGTTCAAAGAATGTATAGATCTGTTGATACAAAATAAAAAAATTCCAGACCTGGCTCTGCCTGCAGGTCAGACATAATATTGATTCAGTTGATGGAATAGGTACTCATATTTATAGAGCACGTCTGTAAAATGTGTTGCCCTAGAGGGAGAGCATCAATTTATTATTGCTTGAAATCTTTGTAAATCCTTGAAACATGAAATTTATTATACCTTCGAAAGTCAATCTCAAGAAGTTAAACAGTTTTGGAAACTTAAGATCTCCTAAAAATTTTGATAAGTCGGAAATATCTTTGAATCTTTTGATATCATCGGAATCTTGATGTCCTGTGAAATTCCACAAATCTTATAAACTGCCCAGAAATTTATTGAAATCTTCTCAAGTATCGTCGAACCTTCTCAAATCTATTCCGATCACTTGAAACATTTCGAAATCCTTTCATTCATTTGAAATATTTCTAAATCTCAAGCAACATATTAAAATCTTTGCAATCTTTTAATTTAGTACATATATTGTCCTCTCAGACTACACACATATTGAAATAGTATAAGAGAATAGGATGACCTGAAATTTCGCTTCAACGAGAAAGATATTTCGCCGTACAGTTTATGGAGAAAGAAAGATCCATTAAAAGTACATAATTTTTTTCAGAAAGCGATACAGCATATTTTTTCTGTAGAACTTGCAGAATGTCTTTGAGAGTTATCCGAATTCCCAGTTATTTACAAATTTTCTAATATTTTCTGTGAACTTTACACTAGGACGTTTCTTTCGAGCTCGTATTTTGAACGTGTTAACTAAACATGAAATTCTGTGCATTTTTTGGAGAAATAAATGCTGTACCTGTTGGAACGTAGTGATTTCAATTTTCTAAACTACGTCGTTCTAGATTTATTTTCTATTTTTCAGACATGTAATGTAATATGCACGTTCTACTTATTTTCATGCACAGTAACTAAATTTCTCAGAGCACAGTGCACAATCAGTAATTTATAATAAGTTTATCGTATAGGTTAACAGGCTTCATTCACCTGGAAAAACAATAACCCATAATTCAAATATTTTTTTACTCAATTCATCGATCTGATCGAAGTAAATTCTAGAAAATTTTGATAAACCTGCGAATAAAATGCAAGGATGAATCATTCTTTTCAGAGCTGTTTTGATATTACACAATAAAATATTCCTTGGGGTAAAAGAGTTGTTTTTCTGGATGTGCTCACGGTGACTGTTGGTCTAAAATTTCACATTTTTAAGCTGCCTGTTGACCTGCAGCGTGACGGTTTTCAGACTGGAATTTATTCGAACACAGTTGTGTTACAACACCACTCAGTGGTGATGACCAAAGCAGACAAGATCTACAAGGTCAAGTGCACTTACGACATGTCTTCCAAGAATATCACCTTCGGGATGATGCCAATTAGAGATCCAGACATGATCAGCATCACCAGTGCACCTGAAGCACCACCTCCAAGGATCAGGATTCTGGACAGCAGGACGCGAGAGGTCGAGACTGTTCGCATTGGAGACAAGCTCACCTTCAGAATCGAAATTCCGGAAGACAGTGAGTCGACATTTTATGTATCGCCATCATTTAACCATAGAAAAACAAGTCCTGACTTTGGGAATGGAAAAATCCCATATTTTCCATATTCTTGTGGATTCTATCAGTCATTTTTTTAAGAAAGTGACGAATTCATCTAATACCTTGACTCTTTTTCCCATTTCAGCTCCTTATGGAATATTCGCCCGTAGCTGTGTAGCTATGGCTAAAGACTCTAAGAGCACTTTCCAAATCATCGACGATGAAGGGTGAGTTTTTTTCTCAAAGTTATTTTCACACAGTAAGGTCTGGGAAAAAAGAGAAAAGAATCTCACGAAAAAAAAAAAGATATTAACGCGACGAATTAAAGATACTATGACTTTGGTAATTGTTACAATCCAGGAGGAAATCCCTGCAATCTGGAATCTTGTGGTTCTCGAAATAAATATTAAAAGTTACAGAGAATACATTCCGTCCAGATTGTACGCAACTGTCTTCTAAGGCTACTGAACACATTTTCGCTATGCATTTGGATGAGTCACGGTCAATACTAATATTTCTGGGTTAGAGTGGGGGATGAAGCTAGAACATATACTGAATTCACAGGCACTGTATACATGTACTCAAAGCCACTAGGAGTGAGTATATTCCACATTTGAAAAAAATTTTACTGTATCACTTGTTCCAGCACACGTCAAATTTGGACACATTTTTTCGATGATGGGTTTTCGAAGCTCCACCTTTAATAATTTCAGAATGCTGAAAGTTCATCTGACATTATCACCCTGCGCTCAACTTCACACCAATTATACAGTCCTTTTTTATGCGAAAGCCCACATTTTACAAAAACTTACGGGGCATTATTTCTTAAGAATGCCGTCGCGAAAAATCAGAAATGTTTGATCTAAGCTGAACTTACGCACTGTACTGTGTTATTAGATATAAATGTGAAAGAAATTGTTTTGATATTTAGATTTTGAGCCTACTGTTCCGAGATGCTTCTTCACAAAAAGGAGGTAGCACGTGAACAACTGTGAACGTGCACAGCTAGCACTTGTTTAACTGTGCAGATTTATGTTCATAAGGGAGGTGAAAATGAGCGTGGTCCAAATATATTACTGGGGGTTGATTATGTACGATTTCACATTTGACGTTTCGCATTTCACTCAATATTTCGTGTTACTTACATACTTGAAATACAACGGTCTTATTTTTTTGACTAGAGGACCAAGTTTGAAATACTTACAATTTTGATACATCCCATATAGTATAGAATTTTGTTTCTTACTTATATTCTTTAAACGTAATACAAAACATTCTTCTCCAGACCATTTTCTAGAATAACAGGACTCGTTTGCACTTAATATTGAGAAGTTTGAAGCACTGGACCAAAAGTCATTCAATAGTTACAACATTTTAGTGACCATCCAAGACTCCATGACTATGTCTACACTTTTTACAAGGCATATTTTTTCCGTGCATATGTTTACGTTGGAATTCAAACATGCACAGTAGTTGTCCATGTCCTGCCTGTGCACGTTTGAATCTCTACGAATATCAACGGGAATCTAAACATTTTCACTACCTTCATCTAAATTACAGAATTTTTTTTTGAAACTAAAATATAATAGCACAAAACTAGGCCCAAGTTGGACTTAGATCAGATAACTTTAATTTTTTGAGTTGACGCTTTATGAGGCAATCACTATCTATTACTCGAATATTCGCAGTAAAAAACAAAAATTACTGCTATTGATAGTTCGACAAAAAAATCTACCACAGTAGATAGGCCCGGCTAATTCAGTTCAAGTAGCTTAATACTTGGACAGACATTTTCCTACATTTGAAGAATTCCAGCATTCGTGTCTGTTAAAAATGTAGAAACTTTTAAAGAAATGTTGAGAATCCTCAATGAGACAATTATTCTGCAAATTCAGAGATAAATGTGCAATTCTAATAGTATGTTTGTAGAAGAGGCTTTGCCAAATATCGGGACATGAGTATAGTACAAATGGATTTATTATTATGCCTAGTATCATCCTCCACTCAAATACGAAAATAATAATTTCATCCAGCTTGTTTTGGAAAAATGCGAAAATCTCTCAAACTGGAACCATTCTGGGGTAAACGAATTGAAACTCTGACTTACATTTTATTATTCCGAGACTCAAAGTTAGCTGCTACTGAAGAGTGGAAATCTTTCATTTCCATGTTCAGAACATATACAATAGTAACGTAATTTTTTGAATAAGGGGCATTTCTGAAAATGCATTAATTAAGAAAGAAGTGGTTGAAAAAAATCCAAAAACGTCACGTAATAGATGGATACTTTCCAGAATACTTTTTTAGTGAGTGGAATTATATTTTTAAACGCAACAATCGTGATTACTGCAATTTAATTTTTACAGGTGTCCGTTAGATCCTTCAATTTTCCCGAGCTTCACGCCAGACGGAAACGCTTTGCAATCAGTCTACGAGGCATTTAGGTTTACTGAATCTTATGGTGTAATCTTCCAATGCAACGTCAAATACTGTCTTGGACCCTGTGAACCGGTAAGAAGAAATTTCGTATAAGACAAATAATTTGTTAAGTTGTAATAAATATGATAAAAATAGGTATTGAAAAATTATATGATTTTGGGAAATTCTTAACAATTGAGAACAACGTTTTAGCTCTTGAGAAATGGTATTATCTGAGAGATATAACTAATATTATTATTGAATTTTATTATTTTGCGCAGACATTTTTGATTGGAATCCTTTTATAATTTTCAAATCTTCTTCGAAATACCTCAATTTCAATTTTTGTAAGTCTGCACAAAATGTTTCACAGTCTTTCAAAATCATTGTGAATTGCTGTTAATTGTTTGAAATCATTTGAAAACTTTGCGAAATTTCAGGAATTCATGAAACCTTTGAAATCTTCGTGAAATATCTCAAACCTCTGTTCTTTTCTGTTTTCATTTACATATTCTCCATTTCTCTCCTTCTTCGATTCCCAATAAATTGCTTCCATGATCCTCTTTCCCAATATAAATTTTGCAATCATCCTTCATCATTCCATCAATCGCCTTCCCCTGTCTTTTGTCTCCAATTCTTCATAGTTTACTCAAATTCCATCTCCTGTATCTCTATCAACTTTCCCCCCTTTTTCTGAATTAGGTTTTCCTAAAATTTTCATGCCCTTTTTCCTGACCCTTTTCCTGCTCTAGTACTATACGTCTAGGTGTCATCCAGTCAACCCCTAGGCCTGGCGTCCACCTTATGTATATACCGTTCTTGTAACCTCTCCATTTCTTCTCTTTCCTTCCATCCCCAAATATTTTTTGCTTCTTTTTTCTTTCTCTCATATGTGATCTATGATCTTTATTTGTTTGCTAGGTATATCCTGAATATTTGAACTTCTTTACTTCTTCTAACTTCGCTCCTTTCCACCTCTCAGTCCATTATTTTTTTCTTTCCCCTCCTTTTCTCAACCTCATTACCTTCGTCGTCTCAATGTTCAGGTTCAATTTCACTCCCCTTCCGATTCTGGCGTGAAAGTGTTCAGAAGCAGTGATTGTGTGGTAGAGATTTTTGTGCAAATGTTGTAAAATTTGAGGTAAGTTGATGGTAAGAGTGTTGAAGTAGTTCTGTGGATGAAAAATTGTTTGTTAATAAGAAGAAAGAGAAGAGTTGAGTGGTAGTTCCAGAGAGTGGAGTTGATTTTGTTTGGCTAGAAGGTAAGTTTAGGCAGCGTGGGGTGCAGGGTGGGGACACCGTGGCATAGCTGAGTTGTGGCGCCAGGGCAGGGTGGACTCATCATAGAGGCTAAACAAGGTAGTGTCGCTGATAAAGAAGAAAGAAAGGCATCTAAGTTTGACGTTTTAAATGCATCTTAATTTGAGGGTTTAAATGGTTGAAGGGGTAAGAAGCTGCAAAGGGGGGGGGGGACTGCAGAGAGGGGGCGCATAGAAGTTAGAAGAAAGAGACGAAGGCTAGGCGAAAGTTCAGAAAACCCATTGAAAGGATAGATTTTAAGGACGCAGGAATTTTGTGCTTGATTGCAGGGTTTATTGATGGGAAAAGAAATAGGCAAAGAGACGATTAGGGATAAATAGAATCGAATGTGAGAAAATCTGTAAATGGTTTGTCCGTCACGGTAAAATAATCAAATAATGGAGTTGAAACGAAGGATGAAAAAAATAAGGGGAATGGAAGGCGAAATAGATAAGAATAGAGAGAAATAATAGATGTATTCTAAAGGGAATACGGAAATTGATGATCGGATCATTAGCAAAAATAAAAAAGGAAGGGGGGAAGGAATGAAACAGAAAATTAAAGAGAAAATGGCTGAGCTTATACATATGATGACGAAATGAGAGAAGGTCTGGGGATACTTGAAAAATAGGACACAGATTTTGAAACTATGACTAGCAAACGAGAAAGAGCCAAGTGACGAGATAAAAGAGTTGGGAGAAATGATAGGAAAATGAGAAATCTTTAATCAAAATTTGGCGGTGGAAGGACACAAGATAAGGATCAGAGATGTTTGAGCAAAGTAGAGAAAAGAATAGAAAGTAAATGAAGACAAATATGTTGATACTGCATCCAAGATTAGAGGGGAAGGAACTAAAAAAAGAATGCAAAAAGTGTTCTAAGAGTTAGATGCGAAAAAAGACACGCTGATGGTAAAAAGTGTGCTAAAAGTGTTTTAAAAGATAGATGCGAAGGTGAAATCGCTGGGGGTGAAAAGTGCATGAAGGAAAACTTTGTTAGGTGTGTTTTATTCGCGCTTCTAGGAACTTTCGTGGACATTCAGAAAACATAATACTCAATTAATTAGCATTTTCTTTAAATCAATGGGTCGAGAAAGATGCTCGTAAAAATTCCAATCGGTATCATGTTCTATAGTCAATAATAATGCATTTCCGTTACGTTACGGCGAATTTTTGTGAAAAAAGTCTCTACCCACGAAATCTCTCTACCCTTGTATAAGGAACTTTGTTCCAATATGTACATTAAAGAGAAATACATTAAGAAGGAATACATTGAGAAGGAAAAATAGTTATCTAAAATGCAATTGATTCTCTAAGATTCTTGCATATAGAGTAGCATATTATCAGTCTTTTAATATTCCAGTAATTTTTTTACTATTTTATAAAAGTCACAGTGAATGTTTGAGAATATTTTATTTTCATTAATGAGAGTATGTTTCACAAAACTCTATATCCAAGATTCATAGGAAGGCAGATAAATTTCAAGTAACTATTTTCTTCCGTACACGGAACATCTTCATTGTAATACTGAGGTATTTGATTATTATATACACAATATTCACATAATATCTCCGTCAATTGTAAATTATGATTACCAACTCTCGAGGTGCTTGAAACGTGAAGTGAACCCGAAGAAAGAACTAGGTAAAACTAGTTCTCTCAAAAGCACATTTGGGTGAATCTTGTTTCAGGTTATATTTTCAGTTAGAATACGAAATCCCATGAAATTTAGCATTTTTTCGGGGTTTTGCAGAGAGACTTGGTTACTTCGGGTTTTTACTAGTTAGAACAAGTTTCGACAATGGTTTGTGGTAATTTCGCGTTTTAACTCGTTAAAACTATTTAACTGTTTTCGAGTTAAAATGGTAACCTCAGACTGAAAATGATGTACGTAATCCATCGAAAAATATGTTCTTTTAATCATCCCCGAAGAGTCGTGATATTGGCACCTCTAGAAGAAAAGGTTCTCTAGAGTACTTTAATCTATTGTTGTTGGTGGTTCGGAACTCAACTTCAGATGTAGGTTTCTCCTATCACCAAGTTAGTAATAGAGTGTGTGGAGGAATAGTGGGTAGGTACCAAAAAAATATCAACCCTCAGGAGACATTGAATCGTTCATTCTGAAAAGATGGAGCATAAAAATATTTATATTTCTTGACATATTACAAATAATTTTTACTTCATATATAATCTATCGAAAGGTCATTCGTATTTTGTCCTCCCAAAGAATCCTGCATTAATAATAAAGTTTCTGTGCCACTGTCAAGGATTTTTCAATCAACAGTCACGAATAACGTATTTATTAATGTTACAGGCTGTATGTGAATGGGGCCGTGAATCCGTTGAGTCTTGGGGCAAAAGACGTAGAAGAAATGTTGTGAATTCCACTGAAGAAAAATCGGAAGACATGACTCTATCCCAGGAAATCCTTGTGCTGGACTTTGGTGATGAGAAGCAGACAGACTTTTTGAAGAATGACGCCAGTATAGACTTCAACGAGCTCGGTTAGTTTATATTTAAATATTGTTCTTATACACAACTGAGGGCATTTTTAACCCGTAATTCAATCTCGCAATCATTATTAATTTGGCGAAATTGGCAATATGCCGTATGATTGTGTAATTACAAATCCTTGCGTATGTCTAACCATGTATGCTATATTCAAATTTTATTTGACAACAATATATTTCTGGAGGCTCTATTCAATTCAATTTTCTACAAATTCAACTTTTCCCTATCAATTTTAGAAATTAGGAATCTCAACATGAATAAAAGAAATTTTTCGGTCCTAGGCTTTGAGGCTTTTAATTTCTTTTTTTATTGTTTATCTTATATAAGTCTTTATCAATGAGGACCAGCGGGACAACTCCTTTAGGAATATTTCACAACCATCTTAAATTTCAGAGTTTCTCTAATGTTTAAAAATATTGTACGGCCTAATAATTGGTCGTTAAACTACGCTTAACAGAAAAAATTGTAAATACGAATATTCGACGTAACTATAAGTGCTTTGCGTGAATTCAGATAATGAGTCTGGGCGTTATCAGAAAGTGAAGTTACCTTACACTTACTGGAGTACTGCCATTAGAAGGAAAAAATACTCTACTGTTAAGAATGGGATGAATATTGGTCCATTTACCTGTGAATTCAAGCGAAAATGACTTTTTTTCTGTTTCTATGTTTAGACAAAACCATAACAATCGAAAGACCATGTCCGACGGCCGGTTCTCTGTTGGCGATGCGGGTGACCTGCGCTCTTCTGGTTCTCATCTATATCTCAACGCTCTTCTGTTACTATATGAAGAAATGGTTAATGCCACGCAAGAGGATGCCTTAAAGAATTATATTATATTAAGATATTCTTAGAAACTTTAAAAATCGTGAAAAAGAAAGGAGGAACTGTGTGCAAGAGAGGTGAATAAAATTGCCTAGTGAGAAAGAAAAGGGGCGCGGGAAAGATTAGACGCAAAACATAATATATTATCATATTTCATATGAATTTATATCCAAAAGCATATTAAAGATCACGTGAGCTTGCCATCAAGTGAAAAAACATGATCATCATAATAGCAGCACTGAGTGGGATAAAAGCGTCGATATAATTTATTGAAGTCACAGCTATTTGAGAACACTCTAAATGAACATTCCCTAACTCCTTCATTCTGCTATTTTTGATCGTGTTGCAATGAAACCTACTCTCAGGGAAACAACATAAAAACTGAGAAAAATTCGATTCTTTCGATATTCAGATTTTTTTTTGGTAAAATCACCTTCAAAAGAGGCAGACAATATTCCGCCCCTACGCTTGACTAACGTCTCTAATGATAAAACTAGTTTAGCTACTTTAGAGTCTAAGATTAGGACGAAAATTAAAATGAATGAAAACGTTTTATTGAGACCAGAACTAGGCTACTACTCTCAGAAATACTCAAAATGCAAAATATAATTTGTAATTTGAAATGGCTTTTGACTCGTCTTTGGCGGAAAATTCGGTTTTATAATTTATAGCTTAGCATCTTAGTCTTCTGAATCTATTCTATTGAATGGTTTCAAGCTTCTCGAATAAAATTGTGCAATACAAAAAATGTGAAGGGACACGCTCAAATGAGTTTCTTATGTTAAATTAGGAATAAAATTTAAGTGAGAATAAATTGGAGCCCAAGTACTTTGTGGGAAAACGGTCCTTGCAAAAAAAAATAACTCTATGTATTCTCGAAAATTCCTCAGTACACGGGTGTAAGTTTAATTCTGACATCGTTTGTATTTTCTTAGCATACTATTCTTCTTAGAAGAGTTACTCTAGTACCGCCAAGTGTACTTATTTTCACAGACTGTGAATCACAACATATCCTTTACTTCGTAATGCCAATATCACTATTCGCAAAAAGATCAAAAGGACCTCTTTTTCATATCCTGGTAAAATTTATACATATAGCAGGGTCTGATGATTCAATTAGAAGAAATGATGTCACTAATTTTGAAGAGAAATCTTTTCTTTTGGTCTTTTTTAACATGTTATCTCAGAAGTATGTGCGAGATGATGCGATGCTAGTGAGTAACGAACTCTCTCGATATTGTAGAAAATTGTACTTATGAGATCATATAGACTGTAAGGCAAAGTTTTCTGCAAAATACGGAAAAACGAATTAGAGAGCTGGGAAGGAAGTATTAATAGTAGCAAAGTCCGGCAGAGTGAAAAGGGCAACTGATTAGCAAAATTAGATTAGATATCGTATAATTCGTATATTTTATACGTACTTTCTATAGCGTTGAATTGGAAATCGACCCTCATAGAGTTGAAAAACCAATTAAAATAAAACTGGAAAAATGTATATAACAAGACGGATAGTAAGCCTTCGTCCAACGTAAAGAACCATACTATAATTATCTTATATGTATTTGTACTCTATTTATATACACGTCTGTTTTAATAATTAAATGAGATGATTTCTGATAACTTCCATTAAATTATTTCCTATCCTTGCAAATCTTGCTAATCCATTTGAGAGATTCAAAATCGAAGCGAAGGTCTAGATTTTCTTCATTTTTCCCCATTTATACTTGATATGGAGTAAGACAAGGATAAGAAAATATCCACCAAAAAAATTAGTATGTAGTATTTAAGTATATAAGCGGTAAAATTTTGCAGGAAAAAATTCTGAAATTTTTATGATCCTATTTTTCTTGAAGGAAAATTCTCAATTCTTCTCTGAAGATGGATGAAAATATAAACAAATCCACAGAAATTCAATTTTGTAAAAGGGTCTAATACATCAATATATCAGCACACACATTGCATATATGTATGCATATATATGAATTGAATTATCATTTGTGTATTTAGGTATGAGTGTACAGAAAAACAGTGGAATAATTTTCGTTGCAGTTTGTTACGTTCTTGAGAGAATATTTTCTTTCTTGAAATGAAACAATTCGAGTAAGAATGAACTAAAAATAAGCTTCGTTGTAAGGTATTCAGATCAACACGAAAACTCTTATTACCTCCAATACTCTTTTGTTCTCTGTCGTAATTTTCTTACATTTCTCCTCTTTCATTACATTCATCCATTATTTATATCATAGTTTCAGAATGTTTGTACCCATAAAGGCACATTTCTTATTAAAAAAGTTCCTTATACAAATGTAATGCAGGTGCTGAAAATAATACAAAACTTGAAGCAACCCCCCTCTTCCCTCACTCATTATTCCTCCATACGTATCTGCTATTGTTTAATCCAATTTAACTATTTGTGCGACTGGTTATGTGTGTGAATTTGGATGAGGTTTCGTGTTACCAAAGGGTACTCTCGATGCAGAATTCGTCTGTGTGTGATTTTGTATGTGTGCGGAGCAGAAGGCCTCTTATTTGATCGGTTGTTCAGGTTTTAGGTTTCGGAACAGAGCTAGCTGAAATATATACTAACAGCACGTTTTTTTCTGTGCTAAGATTTTTGCAAGCAACACGATTTTTCGTGAAATTTTCAGATTTTTTCTAAACACGAAAGTAGAAATATTTTCCAAGAACGAAATGAAAATAGTAATTTTTCGCATTATTTTGCAGTGACTCTAGATAACAATTTTCATCCAATCGATATTCAATTTTTTAAACTCCATTTTGAATCATTCATAGAATTTAAAAAAGGGTTTTTGTATTTTTTTTCTTTCTTGCAGCGATCCGAGTTAACTATTCAACTAATTGATAGTTTGTGTGTATCTTTTTTATAATTATTATGCATCTGTGGTTGAACATTTCATTATTGTTAATTGTATGTT
>WSXT02078603.1:0-12080 GCA_011762715.2 Neuroterus valhalla
GGAGAGCGGTATGTTCTCGAAAAAATGGGGGTTTCAATTTCGAAATCATTGTCCGAAAGAGTTGTTGGATTACACATAACAACAGTGTTTTTATTCCTTTTTTCATGAATATTGAATTCTCGGACGTAAAAGCGCCTTTAATAATTCTTCTATCCTTTTTTTTCATATCTTCCGTTGTTGAGCTGAAAATTCTCATTTTTTTAAATATTTTATATTTTTGAAAATTCCATAACTCTGTCAATTTGGTTCTCATAAAAAAACATCATGAGAATAAATTGTTCTACTTATTACTTAATACAGGAAGCTGTACTTACAATTATCGTGTCTTGAAAAAAATGGCCACAAAATTATCAAAATGCTCCCCCTCTTTTATTTCTGATCCAAAATAGCTGGCTAACGAACTCGACCTTCAGTTTCTGACACTGAAAGAGTGTAACAAAGGCCAATCAAATCGATCAGTTTTTTTGAAAGTATCTTGCTCACAGACAGACATACAGGTAGACAGACACATTCGTAAGAACTTGTTTTTCGGGTTCAGGGGGTCTCAAAACGTGGACACTTGATAAAAATAGGGGGGGGGGGGGGCAAATTTTACACAATTCTAATACCTTCTTTGATGAGAATGTAAAAATTATTGAGGTTCTCTTTAACACACGCTTACTTGAGACTTCAAATATAACACAGGTAACGTAGGTACCTAATTTCATATATAATTTCCATAACCTCACGAATATGTCAATATTTCAGAACTTAGAACAAATTAATCTCAACATCTCATGTATAATTTTCGGAAAAAGTTTTTCTTATTCTAAGATGAATTTATTTATTATTTTAAAATTTTTGTTTTATTTGTTTTTTTGCAGTTTTTTTTCTGATTTCGAGAATTCGGGAATCGGGTGAGGGAGTTGTTCTTATACTGCAATTTATGACTGAATTACGAACTTATTCCTGATGAGAAGAGTTGTTACCTCTCGAAACGTCGAAAGTTTTTCATAATAACATAAAGGACCTATCGCATCAAGAGGTTCATTGTTATTGTCTCAAGTATGCAAGGGCGTACACAGGATCTCTATTAGAGGACGGCAAAATTGACAAAATGTAGTTAAATGGCTAATTATATTTTTAGAAAACATCAACGCTTGTACACAATAAATTTGAAGTAATGCCAAACGTCGCAGGTCTTCAGTGAAAAGTTGCAAAACTTTTTTTATGATTTTCTTTTCATTTTCTTGCGAATGATGCAATCATTCAGGGGTGGGCAACTGCCCACCCCTGTCCCGCCCTGCGTACGCCCTTGGAAGTATGTCAAATACCATCAACAGATGAAAATTCTTCTTGTCTCTTAAAGTCCATAAAAACCTCCTTGAGAACCCATGATCCCATCGGAAATATTTGGAAATCTGTTCGAATTTTCTGGTTCCCTTGAAACCCTTGAAATGTTCCGTGATCCGCGGAAATGATGTTGGAAACCCCTCGAAATTCTTCGAAATCCTTTGTTATACAAGAAAATAATTCTTGAAATCCATCATAATCCATATAAATCCGTCGAAATCCTCTTGTATATGTTAGGTTCATTCAAATCATTCGAAATAACATGGATTCTCTTGAAATATTTGAAAATTCCTCGGAACCTCTGAAATACCTGGTAATCGCCAAAATTTTTTTTTGAAATCCCTCCAAATCCTTACGTATCTCTTGAGGTCGCAATTCTTCGAGAGAACATGATTTATTTTGAAATATTCCGAAATCTTCAAAAATGCTTTCTTTGTTTATCCGTGGAACTTGTTCTAAAATCCCTAAATCCCCAAAAATCCCTTTTACTCCAATAATTCCCCCCTCCCCCCGAATCCTTTCTTACCCGTAGAAGTTAACCGATCAGGTCCTCTTTAAACCCCTTTGCACCCTAAAGAACCCCGCAATTTCTTTAGCCCCCCCCCCCCCTCCTCTTCAGAGAATCTTAAAAATCTGCAAAAATCGTTATTATATCCTCCAAACTTCTGTTATCCATCAAAAACCTCCGTATCCCTTTAAATCCTTGAAAAATCCATTAGGACCTTCAAAAGAACATTCGCGATCCACTGGAATGACTTTAAAATCCCTCAAAATCGATGAAAATCCTTCGTATCTCTTGGAATCCTCCATCACCTTTGAAGAACCCGTGATTCGACAGAAATATTAGGAAATTTATCTGAATCTTCCAATTCCCTTGGACCCTCGAAATCCTTTGTTATCCGCAGAAATTAGGGGGAAAATCCCTCGAATTTCTTTGCAACCCTTTGGTATCTGTTAAAATATTTAGAATCCTCTCAAATAAGGTGATTTCTTTTGAGGTATTTCGGAATCTTCAAAAATCCCTTGGAGCTTTAGATGGCCAGCCCAATACGAAATGAAGACATTTGAGGGTTTTAATCCAAATTTGATCGTTATTACCAAGAATCCATAAATTCAAGGTTATTATTTATAATCTGGGGCATTTTTTACTTAAAGTTTAATGCTCGACGTTTTGGAAAGGATACAAAATGAATGAAAGGAATGAATCGACCTTCTTTGGCTCGAAAGATAAAATGTCATCATGATGTGGAAAAATTAGGATTTTCCCATTGCGGGATCATATTTCTGAGGTGTTTTTACGACCTAATTTTCCAAGACACAGAGTTGTTAAATACAAACAATTGAGAAGAGCAAACGAGATAGCGATTATTATATAAAACTCGAACTTAAGGAATATCAAAAAGTTAAGTTTTTCTGAATATTTTTCAAGATGAGGACTGTGGTTGCTATTCTGGGTTTAACTTGGTGGATCTCCCCAATCCTATTGGTAAATATAATAATATCTATAATCTGGAACTCATTTTCATTCGCAAAATAGATTAAAGATGGAAAACAACAACATATTACTCTGGTCAACAAAATGTGACCCACGTGCTCATGGAATGAGATATGTCACTTTCACAGTAGTTTATCGAACTGAATCCGAATCTGGCCTCCATTTCTCTGCAGCACATCAGGTTGCCGAGATTTTTTGGATCAACATTTTTTGTGAAGAATTACAAATCATAAGATAGAAGGCTGTAAAAGAATCTTTCAATAAAAGTCAATGTATGATTTCGAAGCATCTTTTAATGTCAAATACAGTGGCGGGCTCGTTTCTGTGATAGCTTATACGGTTGCCGACATAATCTAGAAGAACTAATGAAAAATACGGAAAAAAGTGGTTTTACAAAAAACTGCATACCTAGCTGAAAAAACATTTTTTCCTACGTTTCGAGGTGTCATTCTCTTAGTTTTTCAACGCCAAAGAAATTTAGAAAAAATTAGGGTTCAGAAATAACGTGAATATTCTTGATATATTTTAAAATCTTCTGAAATCTCTTGGAACCTCTCAAATACTTGATTTCACAGAAATCGTTTCCAAATCCTTGAAACTCCTTAAAACCTGAATACGCACGAGGATATTCTGGAAACATAAGAGGTAAGACCTGATGAAAACAATACAAAGAAAATGTAAGTCCAGCCTGTTCCTGCTTTCAAACGATACACCCGCACTGTGCAACATGGCTCGAACATGGGTTGCTTCCTGATCTCTCTAGCTAACACCGCGTGCAAAGATTTTCGCAAAGGCATCAAAATAATCCAATAAGCGATATCTTTTCATAGGCCAATTAGTATCCAAAATGCTTCTTTCTTATCCATGTATCTTTTCATACAAGCTCTTGTGTTTCTACGGCTTTTCATATTTCTCCTCTTCAGGATCTCATTCACACATTCGATCTATTCCTTCTTTGGTCTGCCTCTGGGTATGCTACCACTCACCATACCTAAAAAAACTTGCTTTGTAAACCGATCTTTATCCATTCTCCTAACATGACCGAACTATCCCAGCAAATTTCACTCTTGTCAAACAGCGTTCGTCCTACACCACATTCTTTGAGAACCTACTCATTACTCACTTCGTCCAATCGTGTTGAGTTCGCTCTTGTCCTTTTCTTAATATGTTCAGGCCTCGCTATGGTACAGCACAGTTGGTGCTAGCACAGAATTATATATCGCAATTCCAGCATCATTTTTCACATTTTAACTTTTAGTCATAGTCCGTACACTGCCGATAATCTTTCTATCTCATTTATATGTCTCATTGTACTGATTTTAGAAGCTACCCATTCACTCCTTATTCTTTTGCGACTCTCCAAAATTTAGCTCTATCCACCTTCTTGAAAGCTTTTTCCAGATCAGCAAATGCACCAAAAACTTATTTATTTACTTAACGGCTTTTTTGTGTGATGTGTCTCAAGCAAAGTATCTGATCCGCACATGATCTCCCTGCCATAAATCCATATTGAACCTGCCAAATCCTTTCCCATACCACTCCCATGGCTCTTATAATAATCATTTTGATAATACTTTGCCCACGATACTAAGTAGGCTAATCGCTCTATAGTTATTACAGTCGCCTTGACCACCCTTGCAGAATAGAACGAAAATCGCCTCTCTTCAATCACTCAGAACTTTGATGTTCACAGCACACATATTCATTAATTCACATAGCCTCACAAACAAACATCCGCCACTGAACTAAAGCTTTCCATAGGTAATACCAACACCGGCAGTCCTATCATTCTTTAGTTTTTCGATTACGGATATAATGTCGTCGATACCAATTCTGTTTCCGACACCCAACTCGGAATTGTCTAACGTATCTTTTCTGTGTCACTGTTGCTGTGCTCCGTGGCTTCATGTGCATATAGCTTCTTGGAAAAATCCCTCATACAGTCTTTAACTTTGTTCAAATCCTAAGCCATTTCACCATCAGCATTCTTGATTCCGACTACCTAAGTGCTAGGATTTCCTTCTCTAGTCTTATCAACTCATTTCCAGAATGGTTTTCCAATTCCTTGAAAATCATTCTGCATTATCGTATCTTATTCCGTTTTGATTCGTTATTTATAATATATTCTATAATCTTTTATTAAACTAGTCATTTCTTTATCGCTAAGACCTCTAATATTCAACATTTTCGAATACGCACCTTTTTTTTCTCGTCGACTGCCACGCTTATTTCATCATTCCACCACGCATTACAGGACGTTCTTTCTACAGTCGCGGTACTACACACTTCCAAAGCACTCTTGAAGTCTCCATTCCGAAGTATTATCTATGTACCCTCTACATTTTTGTTGCCTCATCCTGTCTTCCAATTATATTTGTGATACCCTGAATATTTATCTAGCTTTTCACGATATACTATTAGTACTTCTGGTTTTGGCAAATTCTGCATTCTGACTCCCTTTCCATACTTTGGTATTGTAATCGTTCCAAATCTTCTGAAATAACTTGATTCCTTCCAAAAGATTCCGGAATGTTACGTAAATCAAATTCAATTTTTATTTATGGCGAATAGTGTAATTGCGGATAACCAAGATGACTTTGTACCAGGAAGATCTGTGGTGACAAACCTCCTACATCGTGCGTATACGTGGACTGTAAGTATAGGAGCGGTATATCCCTTTATTTTCCCATTTGCCTCACCCCTTTTACTACTCCACCCTAGCAAGCCCTTGCATTCACTACTCTTTCTCCCTAACACTCGTATGCACTTCCTTGCGCCCCTCAACAACTTAATCCCTCACAGAGCAAATGACATTCCTCCTTGTCAACCTAATCTCACATTTCTTATTTATTCTGATTTTACTTGCCCTCCTACACATCAAAAAACGACTTCTTCTACCCTTAACCCACCTTTCGCATCCTTACTCACCATCTGAGCTTCCAACCTCACCCTCAATTCACACCTCCAGCACAAATTACGTAAAACTTTTTCACCAGCTGTCAACTATCATAGCGCCACCAATATGCAAGTCCATCGGAGCGATATATACAATAGATGTAACATAAACGGATGTTTATTAAGTCACAACAGGTGTTCCGCAAGGCTCAGTCTAAAGATCTATCTTGTTCATAATGTACGTCGCAGACATCTTTTAAGGCCTTGAAAAAGAGGGCAGGGAGTACGCTGACAACATTCAAGTTTCTCGTGGATCGTGAAGTTCAAGGGAAATACAAGAAGGTTTGAATCGAATTGTACGATAGACGGACAAATGGCTGTGGACACTTAATGCTCAGAAAATCACATTACTATACTTGGGAAGAGGAAATCTGGGCAGGATTATTATGTGTGTTAAACTTGAATCAAGGCTCTCACTTCCCAAGTCAATCTAGACTTGGGAGTAGGTAAGGTCTTTAAATGGGAACTACAGATGAGCAAGAGCGGAAAAAGCTAATTCTTCAGCTTAGGGGATAAGGAAGTCTTTCCTTTCCATGACACCTTCATTGTTCGTCAAACTTTTCAGGATTGACGTTCGTCTGATTTTGGAATGCAGCTATCAAATCTGGTCACTATGCTTAGAGAAAGACATCGAGACATTGGAAAAGACGCAGTGACGAGCTACTGAAACACTGACTTGTATAAAAAATCTATCGTGCGGGGAGAGGCTGGCCCAGATGAAGTTGCCTACCTCAAAAAGTAGTAGAGTAAGAGGCAATTTGGTTGAGAACTTCGAAATCTTACATGATGTCTTCAACTCTTCTGAGCTGTCGAATATGTTTACACGGAACAAAAAATATCATCTTAGGAGCTATAACCTGAAGCTATATAGGGATTTTGCTCGTACTCAGAGTAGGTATATTTATCTATCTCTGCGGGTGGTTTATCATTGGTTTATCATTTATTATGTTATGTCAAGAGAATTTTAGAATTTAGGCATTCGCCACAGCCGCAATCAGCTTCTAGAAATACAATTTGAATTATAAGGAAATGTATCAGCTCATGCTGTCGATTCCTTGAATGAATGACAATATAAACCACAAAAGAATAATGTATTCAATAAGGAACATTTCCGCTCTCATATTTCTTCTCCTCCGTCTCCTCAAGGGAACTTGGAGAAATAAGTATCAGTGAACCAAAAGGGAACTGATGAATGAGTGTTGGGAATTCTTCTAGTTCCTATTCATAATGATGATTCTCTACTTAATTAGAAAAGATCACAACGTAGGAGAAACTCAAAGAAAGGAGAAGGAAAGAAATAAGATTCGAGAATGGAGGCTTCTTCTGAATTGTAACTACATTATGAATGTGATATGTTTTCAGGATTCGAGTTTAAAAGAAACAGAAGTGAGAGATACAAACAACTAAGAAGGGCAAACGTTGGTGGTGCTTCTAAATCCTTTTGGTAAATATATTACTATCTACAATCTTCAACGTATTTTCATGTGAAGTAGGCCAAATTTATGATGGTCAAAAGTGGAGTGGGCGCAGAATAGCCTAAAGATTAAAATGAAAAACATATTAAGTCTTTATTTGGGCGCTTCATTTTATGGAATCTGAATACCTGGTAAATTAAAAATTTTAATAAAAGACATCGATTGAGCAAAATTTTCAAGTTTATTCAAACAATGAGGCGATTTTATACGCAGTAGAAACTTTTGCAAATATGCTGCGTCATGTTATTGACGATAAACTACTGATGATTCAATCTTAAATGGGAAGCTAAGAATCATTTGGTTCCTTTAACCTTAATCTATTTACATGAAATTCTTTTTTCCATGACTTAAGACAAATTACGATCGAATATCCAATAAAGTGCACGCGCATGATACGAGAAAATCCTGAAAAAGCCTTTGAAGAACAAGCAAAACGAAAAGTCCATTGTCAATCAACAATTATCCACTACTTTGGAAATAAAAGAATTTTGAACATAATGGTTTCAAACTAGAATTTTGAATTTACAACCAAAAATTAGAATAGAGCATTATTTATAATAAGAAAGAATCAAAACAAAAATGTAAATGAGCCCACGAGAAGTTCGCAAGATGTGGTACTTCGATTCAAATGAGACTCCACAATATAAATAAGCATCGATATCCATTGGATCCATATTTTTTATTTTGACCCGATTGGCCTTAGTTCTCAAGATATCCTCACCGCTGTCACAGGCGGAAAGTTCGACTCTCCACTGTGCAGCGCGCCCGTTTTGCTCCCGAGGAGCACGTTCGACCTGCCACCGTCTGTCACAGACGGTTTTCAAACATAAACACTGGAACCTCGATATCTCGGGAACCGAAGCTCATGAAATCGAAAAAAAAAAAACGTATCTAATGAATTTTTATTTACTTCCACTCTGCGAAGATTCATGAAAATCGGCGACTTACATCTCGCGACTGAATAACTAATTCATTCATGAGTACAATGAATAATTATCTGCTTATACTTCGATTCGCAGAATTATCTCAGGATTCAGTAGAACCTACTCCTACATTCTTTGTTCATGCTCATTATTACGAAGATGCCAATCATAAACTGGCGGACTTACCTAGCAGGCCATTCCCGGTGGCAATAGAGGAAGAAGCAGGGATTGAATATGCTATCGGAGTAGTTCTGGAAGGAACTTTGGATTCATTTGCGGATTTCATATGGGATGAATGTTATAGAGTTAAATATCAAACACCACATACAAATCCTGAAAGGAGAGTGATACGCACTAATGATGCTCTAAATGATCGGTTCGGCAAAACCTATCCGCACGGATTAATCCTCCGCAATGGCGAGCAAATATTTACCGCCGTGCTTATGGGCCACACTGACACTATTATCCATGTTTTACAAGTATGGTAAAAAAAAAACAGAGGAAGTGACCAATCGGCAAGAGTTCTGAAGATTTTCGAAAATTCTGACTATTTCTGAATATTGTGACGATTGCTGAATGTTCTGACGATTTCTAACGAGAACTATTATCACTCAAAATTTGTAAATTATCTTTATCAACAGGTATTCCATCTGTCCTTTGTAGATTTGATAGAAATGAGTATCGGGATATTGGGAATGAAATACAAGTAAAAAATACCATATACAGAGAAATATTAATAAATTACTAATGAATTTCGTCCAAGTGTTGACGATGTATGAAAAATTTCTGAGGGGTACAGATAATTTATTGTAAAACAATCCTTGTCAGAAATCCTCAAAAATCTTGGTATTTCTCGAACTGTTACTGCATTTTTGTATATCAGAAACATTGAACAAAGGAAAAATTTGTGTCAAAAAACCGTCTTCTTAATCATTGGTCCAACTTTGGCCTAATTCTGAATTATACTTGGTTCAGCTCGAAATCAATCATTATCGTACTCAACTATCTAATACGTCCAATATCTTCTTCTTGAAAAATAAAATAATTTCATGTCATATTCGCTATTGCTCATATTATTCTTCTTTCCCGAAACCTTATTGTTCACAAAAACCAATAACCTATGTACCTCTCTACAGTTGAAGGGTGGAAATTCAGAAACGTATAAAAGCCGTTTCAAGAAGGGTCAATTTTCCACCTATTTAGATACGAAAATGACGCTTATTGAGAGGGCTCTTATATGTTTTTGAATTTCCACCCTTCAGTTGTATATAGAGCTTGTGAAACTCGAAAACGAGATGTCAACTACTATAATTTGATGAGTGTCAATCCACTTTTGTTAAAAATTTTCCGGCTTTAACGAAAACATTCTCATAGCATGTCTCATGCTGCGGACTCAATCAAAGTTTGTCCAAAACGGTAGAGAAGTTTTATTGAATAATTTTTTTCACATGTTGTGTAGCTTCCTAGAAATTCAATTTTTTTATTTTTTATTTTATTTTCTACGATTGAAACAAAAACTACGTGCCCAATGGGAAAAATTATAAGAAATTCAAAGATATTTTTCTGGTGAACAACTTTTCTCTATCAATCTTCTGCATTAGCCTTAGTCATTTTTTCAAAAAATCTTATTATTTCATTCATATAGATATTTTTACATTCTCATTTTGAATCAGACGGTATTGGTTTTATGCGAAAATTGGCTTTCACGGATTTGATGAAAACTCCACGTTTTCAGACTCCCTGAGTCAGAAAAAATGGTTTTTATGAAGGTGTCTGTCTGCCTGTCTGTAGTCTGTAGTCTGTTGTCTGTAATCTGTGTACTCGATAACTTTCGAGAGCATGATCGGATTGGATTTCCCTTTGGCACACATTTGGAGGGACCAAAAAGACCGGTCAAGTTCGTTAACCAACTATTTTAGATGAAAAGTCAAAGAGGGGGAACATTTTAAGCATTTTTTTGGAATTTGTTTCGAAGACCCGAAAATTGTAAGAACTATTTCTCGTAGCACGTAAAAAGTGAAACAATTTAACCCCATCATTTTTTTCGATAGAAAGAAAATTGTCAGAGTTATGGTATTTTCAAAATCCAAAAATGTAAAAGAAATTGAGAAATTCCAGCCAAATAACGCAAGATTGAAAATAAAGTCAGAGAGCAAAAATGTTTTTTCTTGAGAACCCTACATGATAGTGAATACGACTTTTTGAATTTTCTCAAAAAATCGATAATTCCATTTTTGATCGCACAAAAAATAATGAAAAATAACCTTTGAACTTGATAACTTTCGAAAGAATGATCGGATTGGATTTCCCTTTGGCACACCTTTCGAGGGACTGAGAAGACAGGACGAGTTCGTTAATCAGCTATTTTGGATGGAAAATCAAAGAGGGGGATCATTTCGAAAAATTTTTTGGACTTTTCTTCCAAGACGTAAGAATCGTATGAATCAAATTATCCTCATTATTATTTTTTGATGAAAACAAAATTGTCAGAGTTGTAACATTTTCAAATTGGAGAGTATAAACGAAAATGAGAATTTGTACGCAAACAACGCAAGATATGAAAAAAAGTTTGAAGGAAAAAATTTTAATTTTTGGGAGCCCTCCAGGATGATCTTTGCAATTTTTCGAGTTTTCTCAAAATATCGAAAATTCAAATTTTGGTCGCACAAAAAATAGTGAAAAATAGAAAGATTAATTTTTTGATCAAACTATGTGAGGTACGGGAAAATGTAAACAAACTTAAATTGTACACCAAAAAAATATCTACTAATTTGGTAGAATTTACTTTTTGATAGGACAAGTAGTTTTTGCTCCATTTATAAAAAAGCATATAAAATATGAAAAAAAATGAACTTTTGGACAATCAACACAAGCTGAGGAAAAATCAAATAGACGCAAGTTCTTTACCAGGAGAATATCTTCGAATGCATTATCAACTTCTTTTACAGGATATGGGCGTGTAGTTTTTTTTCAATCGTGAAAAATAAAATTAAAAAATCGAATTTCTAGAGAAACTACACAACATGTAAAAAAAGTTTGGCAAAAAAACTTCTTTAACGTTTTGGACCAACTTTGATCGAGTGCGCAGCATGAGAAACGCGATGAGAATGTATTCGTTAAAGCCAAAGGAGCTTTAACAAAATGGGATTCTCACTCATTTCGCTTTTGAGTTTCATAAGCTTTATATACAATTGTAGGGAGGTACAAAGGCCGAGCGCGTAGCGCGAGGTAAATTTATAACCGAGCGCGGAGCGCAAGGATAGATCACCATCGAGCGCGAAACGCGAGATCCGGAAGTCGCGTCCTAGGCGCGTTCAAACTTTCGAGCGAAGCGAGCCGCGTTCGATGGTGATCTATCCTCGCGCTACGCGCTCGGCCTTTTGTATATATATAGCTTGTGGAACTCAAAAGCGAAATGTCGACTACTTCAATTTGATGAGTGCGAATTCTCTTTTGTTAAAGCTCTTCCGTCTTTAACGAATACATTCTCATCGCGTTTCTCGTGCTGCGCACTCGACCAAAGGTGGTCCAAAACGGTAGAGAAGTTTTGTTGCCTAACTTTTTTTACATGTTGTGTAGTTTTCCCAGAAATTGGATTTTTCAATTTTATTTTTTAAGATTGAAAAAAAAACTATCAAATTTTTAGATCTCTGTTGTTCTTGGGCTCCCAAAAAGAATTTTTTTTCCTTTTACACTTTTCTTTATATCTTGCGTTGTTTGACTGAAAATTCTCCTTTTCTCTTATATTTTTGAATTTTGAAAATACCATAATTCTGACAAAAAAAAAATCATGAGGATAAATTATTTCACTTTTTACCTACTACAAGAAGCCGTACTTACAATTTTTGAGTCTTGGAAAAAAAAGTCCACAAAAATTTCCGAAATGCTCCCCCTCTTCTA
>WSXT02078614.1:0-12079 GCA_011762715.2 Neuroterus valhalla
AATTTTGAACCAAAAATTAAATTTCATCCAAAGATTTAATTTCAACCAAGATATACAATTTTGCAACAAAATGGTGGAATTTTGAACTATGAAAATAATAATTTCCAAAAAATGAAATAGTAGCAATTTTGGCTTAAACAATTAACTTTAATTCAAATATAAGAACTTTCAACCAGACAGGTTTTCGACTGAAATAGAAAATATGTGTAACTTGAACTTACTGTTACCCGTAAAGGAGCATTTTCAAACAAGAAAATTAGCTTTCGAACAAAAAGATCATTTCCTACCACAAAATCGATTTTACAACAAAATATATAAATTTCGAACAAGATAATTGAATTTTCCGATCAAAACGAGAAATTTCCATACAAATTGTTTAATTTTGAACCAGAAAAGATTAATTCTCCACTAGAAATGAAACAGTTGAATTATCAGTTGAACCAAATAATTTTCAACTAAACACAATAAAATAAAATAAAATCCGTTCAATAAAATCCCTGGTAATATCCCGGTTTCCCGGTCAAGTCGCCACCCTGCCAAGAACTCTCAGCAAGAAACCGGCCGCGCTACTCCCCCGCTCTCGCTGCATGTGTAACCCTCCCTGCCTTCTCTATTTTAAGGAATTATTTTTCAAATCCACAATTTCATGTAGTTTCACAGCCTCTTTCGGTGGATGGAATATTTACAAGTATGCAAAGGATAATTAATCTAGTAAAGTAATTTTAGTTCGTAAATACGATATCCTAAAATTAACCTAGAAGTTCTATACCAGGAATATATCTCATGTTTTGCAATGATTCCAGAGACGAGTGACTCATTAAATCCTATTAAATGCAGAACAGTCCATTTCTCTCGTAACGCACTTACATTCGAGATGCACCTGCCATTCTCTTTACTAGCAACGATGCTAGCAACCAAGTCACTGCGCTATTTCTCGACCAAAAGGGCAAAAAGAACACTAGCTACGCCACTGGGGAAATAATCGCGACGACAGCTGCCCCGAGTTGATGATGCTCAAATACCTTTCCAAGCCCAGGATCTTGAATCTGGAATCTAAAATATCTTAGAAAAGCACTCAACCACCATATTTTCAACCGAAATTCTGTAAAAACATCCTTGATCAATTTTTCGAATTTTCATTCCAACTAAAAAATTTCATAACTCAGCATTCAAAAATGAAAGAAAAAAATTGCTTGAAATGTTTCAACGTTAAAAAATCAAACAACATTGAAACAATACAGGACCGCTCGATATATAGACGAGTGCTCTTCCAACTGAGCTACAGTGCGGTCCGTCGATCCTCCTCTTACAGAAAGTATACGCTTTGTAGCCACTGTTGAAGACCCAACTATTCGAAACTAAAGAAGATTGTCTATATAATTTCAAACAGTCGAAATTTTCTATTATCATTGACTAATTCTATAGGTTTGAATTTTAAATTAAACGTTCCGAAACCTCCATTTATATGAAAAACGTAAAATCACAATTGCTCTTAGTTTAACATAATCCATAAGCATTGAAAACTGCATTGTTAAATTTGAAAATGAGCAATGAAAAATGAGAAGTTGAAAATGAAAAATTTCAAACAAAGCCTTCAGCGGAGAATAATTTCAAATTTCAAAAAATAACAAGTTTGACATTTCTAATTCGATACCTTCAATCTTCAAAAATTGTTCAATTGCAACGAAATAATCTTCAATTTTGAGCAAAAGGTGACGGAATTAATGTGATATGGGAGGGTTTGAGATTCTCTGATAATGTTAATGGAATTTTCAACTCAGCGCCTTCCTTTAGATTGTTTGAAATTATCAAATATATTGTCATGGCTGATATATTTAAACCAAATTTTTGGGGAGATTAAAAAATAATTTTTTTCAACATCCCCACGGAGTAGAGAGTACTTTTTTCCTCTTCTCAGTGAGTAGGAAGTACTTCATTTCTTTTCACTTCTCAGTGAGCAGAAAGTACTTTCGTTTTCCACTTGTCAGAGAGTAGAAAATACTATTCTTCCTAGCGAGCGGAGAGTACTATCTTCCTTTCTACTCCCTAGTGAGTAGAGTGAACTTTTTTAATTCTCTTCTCAGTGAGTAGGAAGTACTTTCTTTCTACTCCTTAGTGAGAAGAAGGTACTATCCTTCTTTCTTCTCCCCAGTGAGCTGGAAGTACCTTCTTCTAACTCCCCAGTGATCAGAAAGTACTTACTTTTTCCACTTGTCAGTGAGGGAGAAGTACTTTCTTTCTACTCTTCAGTGAGTAGAAAGTACTATCATATTTCTACTCCCCATGGGCAGAAAGTACTATCTTTCTTTCTACGCCCCAGTGAGCAGAAATTTTTTTTCTTTCTACTCCCTAGTGAGTAGAAAGTACTTCATTTTTCCTCTTCTCAGTGAGTAGGAAGTATTTTCTATCTACTCCTCAGTGAGCAGAAAGTACAGTGAAACCTCGATAATTCAAACCTCTATAATTCGAATTTTCGATGATTCGAACTTTTTTTTCGCCCTGGCTGAAACCTGATGTTTTCCATGTTAATATTTCTCGATAATTCGAAGTTCGATAATAGGAATTTCTCGATAATTTGAAGAGAATTTTATGTCCCGCCATGTTGATAACCTCTCTAATTCGAAGTACAGCAATGACTAACTAACAACTGCGACGAACTCATATTTATAACTTAGGCGGTTGCATGTAATTGGTCCGTTGCGAATGGTGGGGGTTGGCGTGTGTAATAAGATTGGGTTTCGCCGCGCCGTCTGCCCACTCCCGTGCATTGGATCTAACAAGAGGGGGCGATGGTTGTGACCTTCCCCCCCCCCCGTGTAGTTCAATGTTGATAGGGAAAGTTGCATAACACAGAAAAAAATGACTGAATTTCTGATATAATCTACTATTTTCAGAATACAAAACAGCCCTTTCTAGGGCCACCAAATTATTTTTACGTTGGATAACTTATTGTTAATTTCAAACTTCTCCATGACAGGCATAAACCTAATCGCATATTACCATATTCTCCCATTCGCTGATTCCTCTCAGCCTGTCAAAATTTTCACGTTTGATATTATGATTTTGTTGGCATTATAATATTAATATTACACGTTCTATGGGACGCATAATAAACGTATGAACGAATTATGTGCGTTTATATTCTCATGTTCGATAATTCAAAGTTTTTGTTCGGTCCCGGAGCACTTCGAATTATCGAGGTTTTACTGTAATAGCTTTCTCTCTACTCCCTAGTGAGTGGAAAGTACTTCATTTTTCCTCCTCCAAGTGAGTAGAAAATACTATCCTTCTTTCTACTCCCCAGTTAGCAGAAATTACTATCTATCTTTCAACCCCCCCGGGGACAGAAAGTACCTTCTTCTAACTCCCCAGTGATCAGAAAGTACTTTCTTTTTCCACTTGTCAGTGAGTAGAAAGTACTATCCCTTTTCCTGCTCACCAGCGAGCAGAAAGTACTATCTTCCTCTGTACTCCCTAGTGAGCAGAAAGTACTATCTTTCTTTCTGCGCCACAGTGAGCATGAATTATTTTCTTCCTACCCTCTAGTGAATAGAAGAACTTTATTTTTCCACTTGTCAGTGAGTAGAAAGTACTTTCTTCCTACTCCACCAGCGAGCAGAAAGTACTATCTTTCTTTCTACGCCCCAGCGAGCAGAAAGTATTATCTTTCGCGCAACTCCCCAGCGAGGAGAAAGTACTATCTTCATTTCTACTCCCTAGTGAGCAGAAAGTACTATCTTTCTTTCTGCGCCCCAGTGAGCCGGATTTTTTTCTTTCTACTCCCTAGCGAGCAGAAAGTACTTTTTCCCCTCTTCTCAGCGAGTAGGAAGTACTTTCTTTCTACTCCCTGGTGAGTAGAAAGTACTCTATTTTTCCTCCTATCAGTGAGTAGGAAGTACTTTCTTTCTAATCCTCAGTGAGCAGAAAGTAATATCCTCCTTTCCAGTCCCCAGTGAGCAGAAATTACGTTCTTTCTACTCCGTAGGGAGTAAGTAGAAGGTACTTGCTTCTTACTCCCCAGCGAGCAGAAAGTACTATCTTCCTTCCTACTCCCCAAAGAGCACAAATTATTTTCTTTCTACTTCCGAAAGGGTAGAAAGTACTATATTTCTACTCCATCTTCAGGACATTTTTAGCTATATTTACAATAATTCCAGATAGAAAACGTTCACATGAACATTATATTACGGCTTTTCAATTTCAAAAACAACATCTTTTTTTTTAAAGTGTCAAAACTGTTATTGATCCTTTTCTACTAAGTGTTCTAATTTTTGAACAATGAAGTTTGAACTTTAACCAATAACAGTCGCATTTTTCAATAAAAAATTGAAACTTTTCCAGAAGTTTCATTTTCCACCAAAAAAGATGAATTTCAGCGAAAGGAGAATTTTTCTATCTGATAAGGCAAACATTAAACAAAACAGTTGAATTTCCGAAAAAAAAGATGACTTTAAAAAAAATGTGATTGAATTATAAATCGAAAAAGATAGCTGACTTTTTAATCCAATAGGGCATATTTTTAATCCGGAAAGACGAATGCTAAGAAAACAGTCAAATTTTGTACAATAAAAGATACTTCAAAATGAAAGTGATCAAACTTTTCAACAAAATAGTTGCATTTTAAACCAGAAGATATTAGTTTTCAACCAAATTAGTTGAATTTGGAACCCAAAGAATTAGGTTTTAACCGAACAGTGGAATTTCAAAATAAAAAACTATCAATTAGCAGTCAAAAATGTATTAGATCTATTCTTGTTGAAGAAAAAATTGAACTTTTTGGTTAAAAGTTGAACTTTGTCAAGAATCTTTTTTAGTTGGAACTTTAACTATATAGTTGAAAAATTATCTTTTCGAACCAAGATTCATTATTTTATGCTTGAGAAATTGAGCTCTAATAAAAAGTTATTTTTTTCTCTTGAATATTTATTATTTGAGTTGAAACTCCATTAATTTTTTTTCACTTGGAGATTCATTTCTTTGGTAGAAAATTTGTCATTACAAACATTTATCGAAAATGCACATTTGGGAGGTCTGTCTTCCTATGGACACTAGTTATAAACAAATGCAGATTCAGACAGATTAAAGTATTTGGTTGAAAGGTGACTTTTTGGTTTCGTTGAAATTTCACTGATCAAAAAAGGCGCATTTTGAAACTTAAGGATGGAAATTTCTAAATAATCTTTCAACCGCACATTTCTAAATCAGTTGCCTTATTCTTGCGGAGCTTACTACATTAAAGATGGATTTCTTCAAAAAGTAGGTACTACAAAAATCAAGGTTTAAAAAATAAATCCCAGGTCATTTTCAGGTTTCTACAGTTTTTCCCGGGGTTTATAAAATCCGAGTCTTTTTCAGGTTTTTGAGATCTCCTGGTCAAATTGCCACCATTAATTCTATTTTGCTCTTTTATGATTAACTTTACTAATTTGCAGCTTATTTATGAAAATTTTTTCGACACAGTTTCAAAACTCAGGTTAGTTTATCGGTCGGCAAAAGTTCGTATTTGCACACCGTATCACCAGGAAATAAAAGTGCCTTTAAATCTCTGAAAGCGATTTTATCAAAACAAGCGAGCCTTTCAAAAAGTAACGGGGTCGTTACTCCGATTCCTATAATCAATAGATCAATATTTGAATCCACAGATAAGCGTTTCTGCAATAAAACGTGCTTGGCGATTATCACAAATTGAATCAACAGATCCAGTGGAAAAATACCTCTTTTATCACAGAAATACTATGCCAATCAATCAAATAAAAAAAAAATGAATAATGAATTATAATAATCTCATTTGAAAGTTAAAAGTTTAAATTTAACAAATTAAAAGATTTTCTATTACCAAGGACAAGTAGTGCACAATACTCATAAGGCGAAAACACTTGCAATTCAAATTTCGCGCGGAAATAATATTCAAATCTTCAAACCTAGCAATGTGCCGTTGAGAGTTTCTTTTGGAAACTTTCAGTTTGAAAACTCCAAAATGTAATTTTCAAACCGAAACAACCAATTCGTTAAAAAAAAAATTTAGGTTACAACCCAAAAATATTATTTTTCCACAAAAAAAGTTTATTTTCAACCATTTGGATGAATTCACGGGAAAGAATTGAATTTTCCACCAAATTTTGAACCATAGCATTTTGATTTTTTACCAAAAATATAAATTTTTAATAAAAAATTTAATATCAAACTAAATAGTTCAACTGCCCCGAAAATTGTTGAATTTTCAAGTCAAAAAGACAAATTTTCTGCAAAACAGTCGAGTTTTCATCGAAAAGGTTAGTTTGTTACCGAATAATCGAATTTTTTAACGAAGAGGTGAACTTATAATAAAAAATCCAAAAATTGAACAAAGTGACTCAAGATTGAATCAAGTCGTTGAATTATCAACCAAAAATATTAATATTTCAACAAAACGATTAATGTTTTACCGAAAATACGAATTTTAAACAAAACACGAGAATTTAAAAAAAAACTGTTGAATTTTGAAGCCAAAAAGAGGAATCCTCTTAAGCATATATAAATTTGTAAATAAATATTTCGATTGATAATTTTATTTTCAACCAAACATGATTTTTTACCAAACAAGTTAATTTTCAGCTAGATTGTTCAATTTTCCAGCAAACAGTTGAATTTACAAAAGAAAGTGTTGAATTTTTGACCGATTGAGGTTTTAACTAAAAAAGATAAATTTCCAAATCAGAAAAAGGAACTGTATGTTTGAGAAAAATTAATTTAAACCAAAAATGTAACGAATTTTCAACCTGAGATGAGTCTTCAACCGAAAAAAAAATTCACAAAAAGCAGTTCAATTGACAACAAATTAATCAAGTTTACAACCAAATAGTCGAATTTTTAACCAAACAAGATTGATTCCATATCCAATACAACCGAATTAGGGAATCCAACTACTTTTTTTTATGTTAAAAATTAACTTTTTCAACTGGAAATGGGATAATTCCATTTTGAGCCAAAAATTAATCGCTTTTAGTTGAAAATTCAACTATCAAATTCTCAACGTAAATTAATTTTTTTCAGTTAAAAATCCAATCACTCCGTTGAAAAACTTCGTTCAGCATTCATTTTTGGTTAAAGATTGAACTATTTTGTTGGCAATTCCCATTTCTTTCTTGTTCAAAAGTTAGTTTTTCGAGCAGCAAATTTAACTTGTTAATTTTTGGGTGAAAATTCATCGTTTCTAGTTTTGGAAGTAAGCAATTGAATAAAAAATCAGTTTTTGGGCGGAAAACTTTTTGAACTGAAATTAATATTTTGTTGATGTTGACATTCAACTGTTAAAAATGAAATATTTTTTGGTTTCAATACGGACATAGTTTGTTGCGAATTTAGATTTTTTTATTATAAATCCAATTATTCGGTAGAAAACTGAACTTTATTCACTTGTAATAAATCATTTTTTTTCTAAAGATTCATCATTTTAGTTAAAGGTTCCACTATATTATTCAAAATTCAACAATTTTTTTAAACCTTTAACTTTTCAGTTGTAAATTCAGCTACTCTTAGAAAATTAACCTATTTTGGTAAAAAATGTGACAGTCTCATATACCAACTTGACTTCACAGCTTGGAGTTTGAACTATTTGTTTAAACGTTCAACTACTTGAATGAAGATGAATCTCTTTTGGTAGAAAATTGATTTTTCTTACATCCGTAATTCTTGTGAATGTAACTGAAAATGCTGAAATTTCAAAAGTTGTCAATTTCCAAGAGGGCACATTAATATCCCACACTTGAACATAACCTATAACTTTGACGTGATTCTGGCGCCAAATTCAAATTACACGATTTTATTCTTTTCAAATTATTCAAACTTTAGTGAAATTCGAGAAATAATTATAAGGAAGAGTTTTGTATGCTACAAAACTTTTTATCGCTTAAATAGAAACCATGTTTTAAAAACAATTCGAGAAGAATTTGTCCTCCGTAGCGAGAATAGCTAGCGTGAAATAATTCTGAAGCTTCCGTGGACTGTATAATAATATAAAAAGGAGGTAATCTACCTTCAGCAAATATTTGAACTGACCCGAAATTTCACCTTCCTTGTGAATTGTGACGGCTTGTTTGATCTCGCTCGCGCATGCCGGAATGTTGACATAGAAGGAGAAGAAATAAACTTTTTGGAATAAGGGTTTTTAGGCCTCATTGGGTTTATGCTTCCAACAAGCAGGCAGAGTAACGCCAGTGGGTGATTTGAAAACAGCCGTGTTTCGTTTGGTAGGAACATAATGGCTTATTTATATTTCACGGTGAAAAATTAATGATGCAAAAAAGTTTATTCAATTATCTAAGGACAAAAAATGTTTTTATTACGTTTTTCTTCGAAAGGAAGGAAATAAAACTTTGTATTAGAATTTGGCGCCAGAATAACTTAAAAATTGTAGGTTATGTTGCAATGCAGTCATACTATAGCGGCGCGAATTTTGAATTTTGAGAGTTTCTTTTTCCTAGTAAGTTACGAAGAATCATATATAAAAAAGTGGAGTAAGAGTAATGTGTCTAAAAATTTCGTAATTATTCTTGAAAATTATCATATTTCGGAGAATTAAAATCCTGAACATTGAACAATGTTAAAATAAGAATGATGATGAATTTAATTGTTTTTGGTGGAAAATTGAAATTTATATTGAAAAATCATTACATTAAAAAAAAATTATAACTTTTCAACAATTTTTCGGTAACGCTAGCGTTTTACACAAAAATGGGCATTTTAAGTGAAAAATAATCAGATTTCAGAAAAGATTACAGTGCACAATGATTCTGGAATTCAGGTCTCAAATTCAGACTCATTCAAAATTATTCCATCTTGAATTCCTGTAAACAACATTCAACTGATTTTAAGTCATACTTGCCTCAATTTAAGACACAATTCTGTAATCCAGTTGTTAAAGGCTTAAATTAGGACTGAATAAAAATTACTTGATTTTAGATTCAGTACATTTTTTTATGCAAGCAGAGTTTGTTTGTTTGAACTTAAGCAAGATCGATCTGATTTCAAGTAAAATCCGTCTGAATTCAAGACATCTACTGGAAAAATATTGAAATAAATGTCAAAGTAGATTGACAATTCAAAACAATTTTAGGTCTTGTTGACGTTTTATTTAAAAAATTGGCACTTCTGATAAAAAATGATTGAACTTCAATGATGATCAAAAATGTCTGTATAGTTATAGGTTATGTTAGCATTTTTCATCGAAAATCGATAATTCAAAAAAAAAAATTGGGTCTAAAAGAAGATTAGCAATACTTAACCATTTTTTCAATGTTATATTAGTGCATTTATTTCGTCTAAAATTAATATTGTTAATGAAAAATCATTAAATTTTATTGAATAATTACAATATCAAAACAATAACAGGAATTCCAACCAAAAATATTATTTTAAACAAAAATCATTTAGCTTGAGAATGCGAGGGGTTGATCGACTATATATTGTACATTATTATAACTTTAATAATTCGTTAATAATCAACTGAAAAAACATTCCGAATTTCCTACATAAATGCGTAAGTACGAACTAATTTAATATTGAACAAAATAATTCAGCTTCATTGAAAAACTTGAATTGCAAAGAAAAGCTTCTAATACCAACCAGGAAGGATGAATTTATTTCCCAAAATACCAAGAAGGTTCGGGATCATTTTCCAAAAAATAAGTATAAATTCAACTATTTGGCTTAAAGTTCAACTATTTGTCCTAAACTATTTGTCCTAAAGTTCAACTATTTGGCTTGAAATTAAACTTTTGGCTCAAAGTTCAACTATTTGGCCTAAACTTCAAGTATTTGCCTTGAAGTTTAACTATTTGGCCTAAAATTCAACTCTTTGTCTTAAAGTTCAACTATTTGGCATTGAGTTCAACTATTTGTCTTAAATTCCAACTATTTGGCTCAAAGTTCAACTGTTTGGCTTAAAGTTCCATTATTTGACCTAGAGTTCAACTACTTGGCTTGAAATTGAACTATTTGCCCTAAAGTTCGACTATTTGTCTTAAAGTTCAACTATTTGGCTTAAACATCAACTACTTGTCTCAAAGTTCAACTATTCTGCTTAAAGTTCAACTCGTTGGCCTTAAGTTCAACTTTTTGGCTTGAAATTCAACTATTTGGCCTAAAGTTCAATTATTTGGCCTGGAGTCAACTATTTGGCTTGAAATTCAACTATTTGGCCTGAAGTTCAACTATTTGTCTTGAAGTTAAACTATTTGACTCAAAGTTCAACTATTTGGCCTATAGTTTAACTATTCGTCTTAAAGTTCAACTATTTGATCTAAACATCAACTATTTGTCTCAAAGTTAAACTATTTTGCTTCAAGTTCAACTCTCTGGCCTAAAGTTCAACTATTTGGCTTGGGATTCAACTATTTGCCCTAAAGTTCAATTATTTGGCCTAGTGTCAACTATTTGGCTTGAAATTCAACAATTTGGCCTTAAGTTCAACTATTTGTCTTAGAGTTCAACTATTCAGCAAAACTTCAGGCACGTAGAAGAGTTTAATCCAGTTATTGGAGAGATTCTCGCCCTGAAGGATTGTCGAATTATACAATGTTTTGTATTCAAGAATAAGAGACGAATCTTCTTTCTTTTTATGAAACATAGTGAAATCTTCGTTTCTGGAATGGTTCTTTGTGATAGGAGCCATTTCAGTCTTTGAAGCCAAAAGAAAGGCTTTGGACAATTGGAAATGGATAAAAGATACTGTGGTTTTGAGCCTGGTCTGTTCTCTGTTGTACCTACATCAATACACTAGCTTTACATTTAGATTTACATACATACATTTAGATTTTACCCTAACACAAACCTGGAACCATATGATATGGTATGGTTGTGCATGAGCAGTCTAGCCTTCCTTTGTTTAGGCTGACTCTCCAGGGCGAGAACACACCTACGCAAGCATTACGAATCCGAGCCACGTGCATTTCGTTGGTAGCTCCAAGATACGATTTACGATTTTACAAGTATCAATCATGCCGATCGCTACCAACAAAACTTTTACTAACTACAAAATATCTCCCGAATCCTAACAGAACGAACATAAAAGTTCCAAAAGAGTTGCTCTGGAAAGTACCCCGTTAATCATGGTAAAAAACAACATGTCGATACTACAATGGAGATTATGGGGGTTTACATTCATCTGGAATATTGGATCAATGTGATTTGCAGGAGCGAAATGAAATTAATGGAGAATCACCTAATGAAAATGATCCAGATTTGATATGCATATTATAATTGACAGGAGAAAATTGGAATTTTGTACATGCATCTTATTTTGAACTTGTAAAGAATAAATATTTCACCCAATGCGGTCCTATTTTTATCTTCAAAACAAATAATTTGTACAATCGCTTTTTATCGTTATGATAACGAATAATAGATCATCTTATCTCATCTGGTCCACAAAGAAAAACAGAAAGCTCCACTATCTAGATAGTGGAACTGACTAAACTGGAGGTTCAACTGTAGATCAGCCTTCCAGATAGTGTAGGTACTCATTATTTACAGTTTGTCAAAAATGGGTGTTCAGCTTGACCATCACAAAGTATCAGCAAGTGTAATCTTTAACCCGATTTTAGGGTAAAGTCCACATGCAAACAAAATCAACTTTACGTAACTAAAGTTTACCAAAAGATGAAGAATGCACAGTAAAAACGTAGGGATAAACTGTGTTGCTGGTAGGATTTCATCGGTGTGTACTTTCCCTTGGTAGTGGGGTTCCAAATATCTCCATGTGGTTTTTTTTTTATATTTCACTACCACCCTGCACCAGTGATGATTATTCCTTTTGTTTACAGTGTAGCATTTACACAGCCAAGGGTAATTTCTGTTGCAGGTAAATGCTACCATGATATAGGTGTTTGATTCACACTTTATTTTTACTGTGTGGTTAGCATGTCAACTATATTGCATCGTCTTTTGTTTTGATGCAACTTAACCACTTAAATATTACTTGCAAAAAATTTTCAAATATGTTTTTCTTTCATCAAGGATCCTTGATTATTATTATTATTATTATTATTATTATACCATTAAGCCAAATCCCTTTCGGGGTAAGCGAAACTCGTTGCGTTTT
>WSXT02078636.1:0-12079 GCA_011762715.2 Neuroterus valhalla
TAAAAATATGCAATAGATCAAAAGTTTTGAACTTGGGAAGTTGACGAATAATGTCGAATTTTCGACCCTAACAAATGAATAACTTTTGAACAATGCACTTTATGTAAGAATTGCGAGAGATCGTTTTTTCTTAAAATAATCCATATTTGCTAAGAAAAAATATTTCAGCTCGAAAAAAACATTGTTTAACTATTTGTTCAAACAATTGCAATTTAAGCAAAATCTGACCGGAACCCGACAGGGTTATCTCGAAATTTCGATTCAGCGAACTCAAAAACATGAATGAATGCCATATAACTTTGTGCCTCTTTTATAAATACTCTACTGTCACCAGCGCCCGGACTATAATACTCATTCTTCCGATTCTATGGATTCACAAACTTAACTGAATCCCTTCTAACACGAATGCATTTTTTGAATACTCTGAATCCCCTGAATCATACGAATTCCACGAATCAAACGAAATTCCCTGAACTCTTAGAACTTTTTCATTCCAGAGAATTGTTCAGTTTGAGGGATATTACGAATTTAAACTATTATCAGAATCCCATGAATACGGCACACTCCCTACAATGCAATGAACCTTTGAACTCCTAGAATACGTTGAATCCTTTCAATCATTCCGAGTATGGGATTTGGGAAATTCCGGGTAATCTTTTGATTCTACGAATGCAGAAAAGCAGAAACCAGGTTCAATAGGAAGGATTTATATAACTCTTCTATGAGTAGAGAAGAATGAGGTGCAGGAAGTGGGAAGATGAAAAGGTAGAAAATTATGTAGCAACATGATATGGAATGGATCGGATTATTAGGAAAAAGTTGTAGAAGAAAGGATTGGTAATGTTCTCAAGGATGGAGAGTAGAAGATTATGTTTACGGTAGAAATGCTTTATCGAAACAGGTTTGAAGTGGAAAAGGTGAGGTATTCAGGCTCACAAATTAACAACAGATACGAGAATAGTCTAAAGCAGAAAGGGGTTATAAAAGGAAAAAGGTGCTTATGGAAGCACCGATGGAAAGGAGTTGCTTACTCCGGAGCACATATGAAAGATATGAGTGGAACATGTAAGCACACAGAAGGGAAACAGGGTTTTAAAAGGTGTTGAGGATGTGGAAGAGAAAGTTTATCACCTACAAAGGCAATTTTTTTTACAGATGTCGATGTCATTGGAGGGAGCGGAAATCGTGGAGCTGGTACCTCAGCCTCCAATTCTTTCAATCTTCCTGCAGACAGCTCTATCTACATTCAAAGAATGCCAGCTAACGGATATCTCGATATAGTGCATGGACCTATTTTTGATGCATCGAAATTCAAATTCGAAGAAGGAAATCCTTATGGATTAGCTGTTATATCAGTTGGTGATGACCAATACTATTTTGCGAATCTGAAACCCTTTGGTACTATTGACAAATGGGAACATGTTTCTTCGAAATACTTCTGTTTTATAGAAAGGCCAGGCATCTTTGGTTTGAAGACGGAGCTTAGGCCTGGAGGAGGAAGTGACGACGAAAAAGCGCGAGTTCAATTTGCGTTTGACAAAAAGAAGTTTGATGGAGAATTAATAGCTACAGAACGTCGTTTCTTTTAGGAATGTCTCATTCTCTGGAATATTTGACAGAAAAATTGAATACTTTTGCTATTACCACGCACTGTCAGTAAATGCAATAAAATGACATAAGATGAATAAAATGTTCAGAAATAACATATGTGTTTTACCATTCATTCGAGCTTCGAAAACCATTCTCTTCAAACTCGATTACATCATTGGGAAGAGGCTCTCTTCTCCTTATCAAAAAAAAAAAAATGAATAGGAACTGGTTGCCATATATTTTTCTTAGGGCACATGTAGTTCGAGAAGGGCTGTCACCCATAGAATTCAAAGCAGAGATGTTTGTCGAGGACACTTTGATTTGTAAGTAGGTTTTCGCTTATGTCACTCATATAGACCGAGAGATGGTGACAGGAGGCGTTCTCCCATATTATCCCGCATACCTTTTGAAGGGTTGATATTTTACCCTAAGATATGAAGGACAGAAATGTTCTTCGCCGATGCACGCTTTCACGTCATCAGGAAAATAGCTTTTCTTTCTGTGAAAAATTTCCGAGGTTTTCCGTGATATTATATTGCCTGCCTTCTTGACATAGGGTATAACAAACAAATTGTAGCTAGAATAATTGGTGGCATGCAATACACAGCTTCCGTAAAGGGCTAAAAGGGCCTAATAAAAATGAATAAAGTAAAAGGGCATTTCCGTGTTTTCGAATTGCATGCCGATGTTGAAAATTAGAGTTTCGATCATGAAAATACTCTGCGAAACATGTCATGCTCCCCTCGCATGACCAATGGTAAACAATGTTGGTGACTCTGTTTAAATTCAGCACAACTCTTCCGTGAGTTCAAAATAGCTTTGGCAAAGATAAATATTCATTTTATAACAAAATAATTATCTAATGCAAATGACATGCGTTTTGCATAAGACCATCGTGTTACTAATGATAACAAAAATAAATTTTTAGAGGTCGGCTGATTTGATTTTTTTCGAATCATTATTCATGTTAAAAAATCCAGTTTAAATCATCCATAACATTATCTCAGAAATTCTCCTGAGATAATGTTTCATGTATTTTTTTCAAAACTTAATTCGTACATTTTCCAAAAGTATACGGTTGAGGGTTGGAAAATGGTAGGGTGAATTTTTCTAATCGATGAAAATATTTCACAACATAATTCATCTCTTCTTCCAAAATTTTGTATTTAGATTTTTTCTAAAACTAAATTTTTTACATTCTCATAATTCATGATTGAGAAAGTATAAGAATCGTCTAAAATTTCACATCTTGAATTTTCAACGGATCTCCACGTTTCGAGGCCCCCTGAAGCCGAAAATCAAGTTTTGGCGATGGTGTCTCTCTGTTGGTCTGTATGTCCGTATGCCGGCCGGTCGGCCGTCTATCCGTAAACACGATAACTCGAAAAAGAAATGGACGGATCAAATCGGCCTTTGATACACTTGTTGATGGATCCAAAAGAAAGGACGAATTCGTGAGACAGCTATTTTGGATGAAAAATTAAAGAGGGGGTATTTTGAAAAATTTTTTGGACTTTTTCCAAGACTTGAAAATTGTAAGTATAGTTGCTTATAGTGCTTAAAAATTGGAACAATTCATCCAAATGATTCTTTTTTATGAAAACATAATTGTCAGAGTTGTGGCATTTTCAAAATTCGAAAATATAAAAGCGAATCCGAATTTCTAGCCATATTACGCAAGATTGAGAACAAAGACAGAGAGAAAAAATGTTTTTTCTTAGGAGCCCTACAAGATCGTCGATACGACTTCTCGAATTTTTGCAAAAAATCGAGAATTTCAAATTTGATCGCACCAAAAATAATTAAAAATATTTTGTGAACTCGATAACTTTCGACAGAGTGATCATATTCGATCGTGCTTTGATAGCCATTTTGAAGGAGCAAAAATACAAGTCGGGTTAGTTAGCCAGCTATTTTGGTTCAAAAAAAGAAGTGAGGAGAATTTTGAAAAAATTTTTGGACTTTTTTCCAAGACTTGAAAATTGTAAGTATAGTTGCTTATAGTGCTTAAAAATTGGAACAATTCATCCAAATGTTTTTTTTTTATGAAAACATAATTGTCAGAGTTGTGGCATTTTCAAAATTCGAAAATATAAAAGCGAATCAGAATTTTTAGCCAAATAACGCAAGATTGAAAACAAAGTCAGAGAGAAAAAATGTTTTTTCTTAGGAGCCCTACAAGATCGTCGATACGACTTCTCGAATTTTTGCAAAAAATCGAGAATTTCAAATTTGATCGCACCAAAAATAATTAAAAATATTTTGTGAACTCGATAACTTTCGACAGAGTGGTCATATTCGATCGTGCTTTGATAGCCATTTTGAAGGAGCAAAAATACAAGTCGTGTTAGTTTGCCAGCTATTTTGGATCAAAAAAAGAAGTGGGGAGAATTTTGAAAAAATTTTTGGACTTTTTTCCAAGACTAAAAAATTGAAAGTATGTCTTCTTGTAGTACGTAGAGAGTGAAACATTTTATCCGAATGATTCTTTTTAATAAAAACAAAACTGTCGGAGTTGTGGCATCTTCAAAATTCAGAAATAGAAAAAAATGAGAATTTTTACCAAAATAACACACGAATAAAAAGAAAGTCAGGGACAAAATGTTTATTCTGGGGAGCCGTAGAAGATCATCAATACTTTATCATCAATATTTCATAACATTCTCATCGTTTATGATTTAGAAAGTATTATCATCACCCGAAATTCCACATCTTTAATTTTCAACGGATCTCTACGTTTAAGGACCCCTTAAAACCGGAAATCCTGTTTTGGCGATGATGTCTGTCTGTATGTCCGTCCGTCTGTAAACATGACAACTCGAGAAAAAATGAACGGATCAAATCTGTCTGTGATACACTTGTTTTTTGTATAATAAACAGCGCATTCGATTTCTCTTGTGGAGGTATCTTGGATAATAAACTTACATATAAAAACTTCCGTTAAAAGTAGAGCGTGAAGCGCAAGTGCCACGATGAGAATGTGTACCCTAAAGCCAACAGAGCTTTGAGAAATATAATCTTCATCTATTCCTTATTACGTTATGAATTAAGAATATGAGATTGCATGTGTGAACTGGGATCTAAAAGATATTGATTTGTTCCATTCACCTTCAAATCTGCATAATTATTGAAATAAACAATAGCAAAAGCATTTCGAATGCTAGACACAAATGCCCGAGCGCGCAGCGCGAGGTTTGGAATGTAAGAACGCGAAGCGCGAGATCCGTCGGACGCGCGCCCTAGGCGCGCTGAACCTTGCAAACAAAGCGAGCTGCACGCGAAGCGCGCGATGAGAATGTGCCCGCGAAGCGAGCAGATTTTTTTCTTAAATTCTGTACACTGAAGGATTAGGAAGAAGTAAAATTCATTATTTTTAATTCACCATTTCTCTTTTTTGTACTTTTATTTCTACAAAAATATTAGCCCCATTCATATATAGTTTTCTCAAAAAGTTTATTTGCATTTATATATGGGAGATAGGGACATAGTGAGAAAAAAAATTACTAGATCGTTCTTTCCTTCACCATATTTCAATAAATAAAGACATGAGATTACGAAATTCGAAGTTCCCGTTTCGTTTTTATGCACATGCAGCGATAGAGATTTAATGAGGGAACACACAGTTAGGCTATGCGTTTCATTCATATTTGAGTATTAACCCTACGTGACATTTGAAGCAGCATACACCCAAGCCTACTGCATCTCTGGTTATTAAAAAAATGGATTCGACTCAGGAAAGTGAGTACTTTCCACGTACTGTTATGGAAATTCTCGATGAAGTTTTCATTTTTCATTAAATCAATAGGAAAATCATGAAAATTTCATGAGTTTTATTGAAAAAATGAAAGTACATTTAAAGAAAAGTTATAGTATTCCGCTCCATTACATCAACATTTTTTCAAAAGTGATGAATAATATTCATAAGTACATAAAAAATTTTGGAACGTATGCCGATATTTGTCTAAACATAATTTATTTATTAAAATCTTCTCAAATTCTAAATTTCTCATTTAAAAATCGCTAAATAAATATTAATTTACTTCATATTGAGATATAATTCCATGTAACATTACGCAGAAACATTGGCTTCAGATCTTTCAATAATATATTATAGTGCCAATTATTATAAACGATTTTTCAAAATAATATATTGCAAAAAGTTTTTTTAAAGATTTCTTACCGACTTTTTTTTCAAATACTTTCTAAAATAAGAAAAAAATATAAGGTGCGTTACATACAAAAAACTTATAGATTACAAGCTATAAGCAATTGAAGATTGAAAAAATCCTTTTTCGGACATTTTGAAAAATTCAAAACTCTGGGTTTTACAATTTTGCAAAGTTTTGACAAATGCATTTTATTTTTCAAAGTGGAAACCATCCAAGTATGCTAAGATACTATTGAAAATATTTACAATAACTTAAAAACTTAATAAATAGTTATCCCTCAAAGTGACTGTTCAAGCGTTTTCCCCGCGCGAATAACGAGTGCTTAAAATTTTTCCTGTTTTTTTGCGAAACACAAAAAATACTCAGCAAAAATTCCGCGTGGGAAAAATGAAATTCAATGACCTGTTACAATTTTTTTTTTTCATAGATGAGTATTTGAAGAAAAAATGATTCTGCAATAATTTCAACTGACAACACATTTGCACTCAATGACAATAATAAATTTTTTAGGATCGATGTTTTTGATCAGCGAGCATAAATAAATCAATAATATAAATCTTATAGATTTTCATGCAATTATTGGTAGATAACGGAAGGTTACAAATTATTATGCTCTTTTGGAAGGTAAACAAGTATTCTAGAAAAATTTTGCAAATAAGTAAATTTTTCCAATTACTTAATATAATAACGAACTTCCTATTCAGTTCATATTGAACAAATTTTTTGTAAAACATTGCGAAAAAATGTTTTGATTGCAAACTTTTGCACGCAAAGGCAACCATTGACTTTCTTGACATCATACTCGATTCTCGCACATTTCTTACCACGTCCTATTTCTGCAAGGGTAAAAACCATTGGAAAATTTTTTAAATCAAAAAATTTGCTCGCTTATCTGTTGCAATTTGCTCTCTTATGCAATTTTCACAACAATTTTTTTTTTTTTGCAAAATATTTCGAAAAAAGATGAATTGCGAAAATGTTGTACTTAGAAAATCCTCGATGATTTTGACATCATATTCGTGTTCAGCGAATCAAAAAAACTTATGAGTACAAATTTTCGTCTCGATTTTCGCAAGTTTTCTTAACATGTCCCATATTCCCATTGACAGGTACCAATGAACGCCGACAGAAGCTTTGCTCTTCCGCGTTATAAGAAACACATGTTTTTGATTGTTATTTCATTCGTCGATTTGGAGAAAACTGCTATGCCTTTACTCGCGTGCAACGTATGAGTCCGTGTTCAATACATACACGCGGTGCGTCGTGTGTGCGCCGTGTGACAGCAAGAGTGGGGACGGGCGAAAGGAAGAGAAATGTGAGAACGGGAAAAGTCACAGCGTACACCGTCGCAGGGTCTACTGTGCATATACTACACCGGTCGCCAAAACGGAAGGAGGGAGAGAGGGAGAAAGAGAAAGAAAGAAAGAGAGGGAGAGATAAAGAGAGGGGAGGCTGCGTTGATGCCATGATATAGACATTTTTAGTCCAATTCCACGTGACGCGGACGGTGTATTCCCGTTTTTCGCAGTTGGGTGGCCTCGTTCAGAGTATATATCCTCGCAAAAGAAGCGAAGCTTCAAAAATGCGTATAATATGTAAGGAGGAAAGAGATTCCTATGCAAAGGTCGGAGGGGAATGTACTTCTTATAAAACACAAGGGGTTGAATATTGTTTCACCTAGTAGGAGCGTATCTAGAACGCAGTACAAGGAAGGATTAAGAGAAGTATGAAAGGAGTTAGAAAGACGGAGAATCTTATAATTAAAAAGAAATTTTTAAAAAGTACAGGAAAGGATCAACTTTGAAAGAAGAATGCCAAGACAATGAGAGTTATCAAGAAGGAACGTGAAGAAAAACGTACAAACATTGGTAGAGGAAAATAATCAGAGAGATTGAATAATTTCTTTTGTGAATCAAAAAGAGATCTCATCATTTGATTCAGAGAATGTAACGTTCCTTTAATCTGATTATCATAATATTCAAATATATCTGTATGTCATGAGAACATTTTTTATCGCTCTCCATTTTAGGGAGAACGATTTGCAAACTTGTTGCTCTGCAAGATTTTCTTAGCTGACTCTTTGATAATCATTTTGATGATAGCCAAAACCTGCAGAAAGAATTATTATCTTCATTCTTTCAAAAAAATGTATTTGTCACGTTTTATTCGATCTTCTTCATTCATCTGACTTGGGACAGGGAATTTCAAGAAATAATTATAGTCTTTATTTTTGGGGAGGGAGTTTCAGTAAAGAAGTATAATTTCACTTGGAACAGAGAATTTTTTTACACGAAACAGAACTTTTCAAACTGATTATGATTCGGATTTACAAGAGAGGAATTTGAAAAAATAGTTCCTCCAATTCAAAATTCGTCACGATTTTAAATTCTCCTCTTCTTAATTTTAAAAAAAGAACGTACTTCAAGCAGTGTTCAGAGTAGAAAAAGTATTCCAAAGAATATACATGAATTATAATAGAAAACTTGTTCAAATTGTTCATTGCGAATTCATCTTTTTTAAGTAGAAAAATTAACTACATGTTTGGTATTTAAACTTGTTTGTTGGAAATCAAATTTTCTTCTTGAAATTGCCTTATGTCGATTCAAAATTTACCTCTGGTTGGAATTTCAATCACTTTGTTCAAAATTATTCTATCCCTTTTTGGTGAATATTCAAGTATTTAGTTGAAAGTTGATTTTTGAATTTGAAAATTAAATTATTCCTTTGAGAATTTATGTGATTCGTGGAAAAGTAGCCTTTTTGTAGAAAATTAATCTTTATGTTAGAAAATTTATCTTTATTCTTAACATACATCTATTCATTTCAAGATTCATCATTATACCTGAAAATTTATCAGTTCAGTTGAAATCAATCACTTCAACCGAAAATTTTACGTTTAGTTTTTAGTGGATAATCGATCTTTTCCAGTTCGAAATTCGACATTTCGCTGAAAATTTGTCTTTTTGAATTGAAGATTTAATTATTTCGTTGAAACTCCACGAATTATGTTGAAAAATCGATTTGTTGTAGAAAATTATCTTTTTCTTCGAAAATCAATATTCTTCTCCGGAAATTCTCCTTTACGGGTAACCAAGTTATGCAGTCAAATATTTTTCATTATAGTCGAAAATTAATCTAGTTGAAAACTCTTGTGTTTGGTTTAAAATTAATTTTCCAAGCCATAAATGTCACTATTCTATTTTCGTTTGAAAAGTTTTTATTTATGGTTGGAATTTCAACCATTCTGTTTAAAAATTGTATTTTTTGGTTGAAACCTAATTTCTTGTCAGATATTGAACAATTCTAGTTAAATGTTCGTCATCTAAATTGAACATTCGTCTTTCTGTTTCGAAAATCAACAACTTCTGTTAAACATTTACCATTCTATTTGATTCTTCGTTATTTTGTGTATAAATGAAATGATTTGTTTGACAGTTGTTTTCTGTTTTTTTTTTCGTTGAGAGATAGTTTTTTGTCATAAATTATTTTTATATGTTATAAGTAATTTTTCCAAACTTAAGATTAAACTCATCCCAATTTAAAATTCCATAGTTTCTTTTAAAATTCTATTTGTTTAGTTGAAAATTTTTTTTCAATTTAAAATTTGAGTATTCAAATTTTCTTTTCGAAAATGAAACTTCTTGTTTGAATATTCACCTTCATGGTTGGGAATTGCAGTGCTCAAGTTAAACATCCAAACTCGCCTGTCGGTGATCGAATGCACTCAGGGGTTAATTTTATTAGTTATCTTTCCTTATTGAAATGAAAAATCCATATCCTGCTAGAGAAGTTGGTAATACATTCGAAGATATTTTCCTAGTAAAGAACTTGTGTCTATTTTTTTCTTACTAAGCTTGTGTCATTTCACCAAAAGATCATTCTTCTCATTTTTTAAATGCTTTTTTATATAACTTTTTTCATACCTCGTGTTGTTTGGCTAAGAAGTTTCATTTTTGTTTATATTTTTGAATTTTGAAAATGCCATAACTCTGACAATTTTGCTTTTATCGAAAAAAATCCTAAGGATAAATGGTTTCTCTTTTTACTTACTACAAGAAACCGTACTTACAATTTTGAGTCTTGGAAAAAAAAATCCGAAAAAATTTTCAAAATGCTTCCCCTCTTTCATTTTTGATCCAAAACAGCAAAAAAAATTTTTTTCTGAATTTCTTTTCGATCTTGTGTAATTTGGCTAGAAATTCTCATTTTCTTTTAGATTTTTGAATTTTAAAAATACCATAACTCTGACAATTTTGTTTTCATCGAAAAAAATGATAAGGATAAATTGTTCCACTTGATTTTCCATACAAAATAGCTGGCTAACGGACTTGACCTGTCTTTTTGGTCCTTCAGAATGTGTGCCAAAGGGCAATCCAATCCGATCATTCTTTCGAAAGTTATCGAGTACACAAATTACAGACTGCAGTCTCAAAACGTGGAGATTTCATCAAATCTGCGAAAGTCAATTTTCGCATAAAACCAATACCTTCTCATTCAGAATGAGAATGTAAAAATGAGGAATCCTCCAGCAGAAAAAAGGGAAATCAAGTGGGAGAAGTGTTCAAGGATAAAAGTAGAGGAACCAGCATAACATCAAGAGAAAATGGGGAATCGAGGATATCAAAAATGAATTTCGCGTGTGAGATGTAGAAATTCAGAAAAGTAGGATAAAACCTAGGATTTAGAGAATGAAAATACGTGCATGGTATGTAAGAGAAGCGAAAAGGCAGAAATTGGGAATCCAGAAAAATTATGGGAGATAGAAAAAAGAGAGGAAATCATCTTGTGAATCGTAAATGAATTATCAAAAAAAAAAAGACTAAAGAATAATTAAAAAATCAACAAATCATTCCATACAAGAAAAATACCTTATTGCGTTAATAATTTAGTCGAGAAAAAGAACTGAATCATTATTCTGACACGTTTCTCAAGGTTCTATGAAAAGTAGGTGCAGCAAATACAAAACAATTTCAGCTTGAGAATCTGGGCTTTCTGATCTTGTCATTACCCCCAATAATTTAAGAAATTATTGGTCTTTTACCATTTTTTCTCAACAGTATATATAGTCTTGAGTTCTTCAGTCGATTTCTTTCATGTGATTCATGTTATCGAGAAATAATGGAGACCGCCATGTTACGTCTTACCTGCATCGTTTTGCTTCATTTTGCTCGTGAGTGTATCTATAATTTGAAAAATATGATATTATTTACTATAATTTTTTATTATACAACCAATTGCATATTTCTCTTAAGGAAATCAATTGATCATAGATTTCCATTTAGTGCCACGTTTGCAGATTGAGAACATTAAACATATGGAAGTAAAAAAGTAACGATGACGCGATGTTCTGTTTTATTTGTGTATACAAATAGATTACAGTTCGTTCGGAAACTTTATTATCTTGATCTTGGGATCCTTATCTTTCAACCATTACTTTGAATTTCACTACCAAGTGCAGCATTAAAGATTTGAACAGTTTATTCTATTGAAGTTCTAATTTTTTGCCACGCAAGCAGATTCAAATTTCGCAACATACAAGGATAGGAAATTTATATTTTCAAGGTGTTTTTATTAGACAAGTTAAGCAACTAAGATTCATTATCAAGTAAATTACTTTGGATCATTTCTTTATGGCTGAACTTCTTGAAATTCTTCCGAATTATCCAAAATCGTTGGATACTTGCATTTCTCGAATATATAATTAAATTTTTTTTTCTGTTGAGATCTCATTATTCCTAGAAAACACTCAAATTATCGAAATTCCATAAAAATATATACGCACTCCTTGAATTCTGAATATTCAATTAATCTCCCTTATTCGACGAATGCCATACAATCCATGAATCCTATTGTATAAATAGGTCAACTTATCTGAATTTCGCAAATTCCTGAAGGTATCTCTAAATTATTCAAATTACTTAAATTCTCCAAATTCTCGAATTTTAGTCGATTTGCTAAATTCTCCACATTCTTTGATTTCTCTTCATTATCTCAATTTTTAATCATTTCAATGACCATATTTCCTCGAATTTCTTGAATTCCATTGAATCCATGAATCTTTCGAAAGAATGATTAGATTCGATCGTGCTTTGGCACCCACTTTACCGGGTCCATAAGACTAGTCGAGTTCGTTGACCAGCTATTTTTGATAGAAAGAATCTGCCCGCTGCGCGGGCACATCTCATCGGGCGCTTCGCGCGCGGCTCGCTCCGCTCGCGAGTTTCAGCGCGCCTGAGGCGCGCTTCTTTTGGATCTCGCGCTTCGCGCTCGATGGTAATCTCACCTCGCGCTCCGCGCTCGGTTATGAATTTACCTCGCGC
>WSXT02078647.1:0-12079 GCA_011762715.2 Neuroterus valhalla
ACAAAAGAGAATTCACACTCATCAAATTAAAGTAGTCGACATTTCGCTTTTGAGTTCACAAGCTCTATATAAAACTGTAGGGAGGTACAAAGACCGAGCGCTTTGCGCGAGATCCGAAAGTCGTGCGCCCTAGGCGCGCTCAAAATTGCGAGCGAAGCAAGCCGCGCGCGTGATGAGAATGTGCCCGCCTAGCGGGCAGATTTTTTTATTTTCAATCATGTTTTTGCCAATGAAACGAAAACTACCCGTCCTATCAAAAAATTATTGGGGTACAATTCGCAGATCTTTCCTAAGTCAACAATTTTGTTCCTGAACATTTTTTTCCTACTTCGTACCGTTTGATCACAAAATGAATTTTTTATTTTTATATAGTTTTTGGAAATAAAACAAAAACTACGTGCCCCAACTACGTATTTCCCATAGGTTGATCGAAAAATCGACATTTTTTATTTTTGAGTATGCAATTAAATCAGCGAAAGTCGATTTTCACATAAAACCAATACCTTCTCATTATGATGGAAATGTAAAAATATCCAAGGAAAAGTATCGTAATCTATTCAAACAGCTCTGTGACCTTGATCCAGCAATCCGCTCAATCAATCATAATAGTGGTTCATAATGTTGCTCACAAAAACGTGTGTCGACTTTTAGCACACTAGCGGCCGTATTGATTTTTCTACTTAGAGCTATCCGCTGAATCAATCAGATTTTTTTACAAAAATTCAAAATGTATATAAAATTTTCTGAGGACCAGAATATGACTGCCTTATTAAGACAGGTTTCACGCAGCCCTATTCCGTAGTCTTTAAACGGTGTTCCTTTATGAACGAGGAATTCCAAAGAAAGTATCGTGTGTACCGAGAAGGAAATGTCTTTTTACGGTCTAGGGTATTTGCAATAACTCGGCTACGTACACTTTATTCTCGCAAACTCATGCTCGGCCGTGAAAAGTGTACTTTCCCTCCTTGGTGCATAATGAACTTTTAAGGCACTGTTAGAAAACGGCTATTCAGATTATTTGAAACTGCTTCACACTGCCAATATTTTGAGCTTCCAAATAAGGTAAGGTCCTGAATCAATTACTTTGAAAGATGTGCTCAGAAATTTTTATCAGAATCAAGCAGTGAGTCGATTTTCAATTTAGGGGCCTTCCATAAACCACGTGGCTTCTTAAGGGGGCGGGGGGATTCGACGAAAGGCCACGCTGGTCCACATTGGGGGAGGGGGGGTTACGAGTCCGAGCCACGTGGTTTTGATGACAATGCTGGAGAAAATGTATTCCCTGTCATCAGTGTCTTACATGAGTGGCTAGTGTCGCCTTTTTTAATTCAGATTGTTAAAAAAGAAGAAAAATTGAGTTTACCTCATAATCTGTTTTTTTTTTCGTTTTACAAGGAATAGGAAAAAACCACGTAGCACCCTAGGGGGAAGGGGGGGGTGTCGACGATAATGCCACGGTGGACCACATGGGGGGAGGGAGGGGTCAAAAAGTGACAAACATTGGTCGACGTGGTTTATGGAAGCCCCTTTATGTAATCTTTTTCTAAATATTCACACGATTCAAGAAGTACGCATTATTATCGTTCATTTTATGTATGACAAAAAGTGAACAGATTAATCTTGGTCAATCAGCGAAGCAGATAGAATTTTAATTGCGAAATTCAGATTTTAATGAATGACCTATAATTGTAGGATATAGGGGAACTGATCAAACATAACAAACAGATGAAATGTATCAATCATAAAAGAAACAAATGAAGCTGATTATCAGTAAGAGTTCAAATTTTAAAAAATGTGCTATCTTATAGATCAACATTCTACGTATGCATGCATAGTACAAGGATAATATTAAACTTATATACTAGGCCTAATATATTGTCAACAAAACACGTTCCCATCAAATTTGAAGTCGTATCCCTTATTACGTCTCAAATCTTGTAAACGTTTGGAAAACGTTTACAAGAAATTTGGTAAACGTTCAAAAGAAGTTCGAGAAACGTTTGAGAAGTGGAATTTTGAACGATCGACATTGCGCCCATATTCCAAACGTTTGGAAAACGTTTGATGAACACTTTTCGACCTACGGTTTTGATTTAAAGTATAGAAAAAAATCTCCCGCCGCGCGGGCAAATTCTCGTCGCGCGCTCTGCGCGCGGCTCGCTTCGCTCGCAAATTTGAGCGCGCCAGGGGCACACGTCTTTTGAATCTTGCGCTTCGCGCTCGATGGTAATTTCACCTCGCGCTACGCGCTCGGTCTTTTTACTTCCCTACAGTTGTATAAAAAGCCTATGAAGCTCAAAAGCGAAATGTCGGCTACTTCAATTTGATGAGTGTGAATTCTCTTTTGTTAAATCGCTTCTCCGGCTTTAACGAATACATTCTCATCGCGTGTCTCGTGCTGCGCACTCGATAGAAGTTTGTCCAAAACGGTGGAAAAATTTTGTTGCCTAATTTTTTTACATGTTGTCTAGTTTTTCTAGATATTCCAATTTTTAATTTTATTTTTTACGATTGAAACAAAAACTTCGAGTCAAATGGGAAAAATTAAAACAAATTTACAGATATTTTTCGGGTAAACAACTTTTCTCTATCAATCTTCTGTGTTAGCCTTGATCATGTTTCAAAAATTCTAGTATTTAATTTTTATAGTTATTTTTCCCGATTGAAATGAAAAATACATATCCTGTTAAAGAAGTTGATAACACATATAAAGATATTTTCCTGGTAAAGAACTTGCGTCTATTCGATTTTTCCTAATCTTGTGTCAATAGTCCAAAAGTTCATTTTTTCGTTTTTTATATGCTTTTTATAAATGAAGCAAAAACTACTTGTCCTACCCAAAAGTTAATTTTACCAAATTTGTAGATCTTTTCTTGGTGCACAATTTTAGTTCATTTATATTTTCCCGTACCTCCCATAGTTTGACCAAAAAATGAATCTTCCTATTTTTTATTATTTTTCGTGCGACTAAAATTTCAATTTTCGACCTTTTGAGAAAACTCGGAAAGCTGTAAAGATCATCCTGGAGGGCTCTCAGAAACAAACATTTTTTTTCTTAGATTTTTTTTCATATCTTGCGTTGTTTGGCTAAAAATTCTGATTTTCGTTTATATTTTTGAATTTCGAAAATGCCACAATTCTGCCAATTTTGTTTTTATCAAACAAAATCATAGGAATAAATTGTTCCACTTTTTACCTATTACAAGAAATCGTACCTAAAATTTTTGAGTCTTGGAAAAAAAATTCAAAAAAAATGTTCAAAATGCTCCCCCTCTTCCAAAACAGCTCTCGTCTTGTATTTTTGGTCCCTCGAAACGGGTGCCAAAGCAAGATCGATTATCATCATTCTTCCGAAAGTTGTCGAGTTCATAGAATATTTCCCATTATTATTTGTGCGATCAAAATTTGAATTTTCGATTTTTTGAGAAAATTCAAAAAGTTGTGAAGTCCCTGTTATAGGGCTTCCAAGAAGAAAAATTTTTCTTCTATACTTTTTTTCATACCTTCCGTTATTTAGCCCCGAATTCTCATTTTTGTTTATATTTCCGAATTTTGAAAGTGCCATAACTCTGACAATTTTGTTCTCATAAAAAAACATCATGGCAATAAATGGTTCAACTTATTACTCACTTCAGGAAGCTGTACTTACAATTATCGAGCCTTGAAAAAAATGGTCTCAAATATTTTTAAATGCTCCTCCTCTTTTCTTGTTGATCCAAAATAGCTGGCTAACGAACTTGACCTTCAGTTTCTGACGCTGAAAGAGTGTACCAAAGGCCAATCAAATCGATTAGTTTTTTCGAAAGTTATCGTGCTCACAGACAGACAAACACATTCTTAAAAACCTGTTTTTCGGTTTCAGGGGGTCTCAAAACGTGGACATTTGACAAAAAAGAGGGGGAGGGGGGGGGGGGTCAAATTATACACAAATCTAATACCTTCTCTAATGAGAATGTAAAAATACAACCATTATTCCATTTTGCAGTCAAACTTTTTTTTCAGATTTATACCAGAGTTTTTGTTGAAGAGTTTGTTACTGTCAATATATTGAAAGGAAATAAATGTTCTGACCAAGTACTCCCTCCACACACACTGTTAGAAGTTCTTGTGAGTATTAAAATCTGAAAAAAAAATAAGACACTTTATGTATACTCCTTTGAGGGCTGTAAGACCTTGTAGTTGGTGCAGAGGCTTCAGCATCCCTTCTAAAAATTTCGGATTCCGGAATTGATCCGAACTCATCCGAAATCGATCTGATTCAAGAATTTTTTCCGAAACCTGTCCGATCTAATCCGAAAACTGTACGAAACGAATCTTGAAATGGTCTGGCTGAGTCCGGAGTCTGTCCGGACAATAAAGTTCAACTCCGGGAAGATTCCGCTTTCATCCGAAATGAGTCCGGAGTTTAGAACATGGAATTATTTTTGTTAAAGTAAAAACGGGAAGTGGTCCGATTAAGTCCGAAATCTGTCCGTTCGAAAACATCCCTACTGAAAAATCCGGAATCAGATCCTACGTCGGATCCTAATAGTTTCCTACGTCGTAAGCGACGTCGGAACCCACATAGGAACCTACGCCGGATCTTCACTAGTTTCCGACGTCGGAAACGACGTAGGAAATTGAGATCGTTTCCGACGCCGGATCCGACGATGGAAACTATTAGGATCCGACGTTGGATCTGAAGAGATTATTTAAAAAAAAATGTTTATAAACTAATAAGTGTAACGCACTTATTTCTTAATTTATATGATAGTTTTATGCAATGTTAGTTATAAATATATATATTTCATTATATAAGTTAGAAATAATGAAGAACATTGTTCAACATTTAATTTAATATTAAAATATCAGCACTCAATAAACAGAAATTTTTTAAATAAATTCACTGAAAAGTTTTGGATAGTGGACAAAACTCCCAGAGACAAATCTCCCACAAATCTGAAGTTGGCTTTTTGCATAAAACAAGTCATTCATGTAATTGATGATGGAATTGATGATTGGAATAAAAAGAAAAACCTACAGATATTTTTGAGTTCCATTTAATCCCAGTTTTGACCTTATTAAAACAGAATATTTTCCCGTTTTTACTTTTAATTTTGAAGTTTTCTAAGTCAAGTTATTAGGCATTTGGTGTTTAAAATTATAAAATCATCATCAATGTTGATAAATGAGGGATTAAATTAATTGGAACCAATAAACTTTCTATCATTTAGGTCATATGGATGTTTTCATTCCCATCTTTCATAATGTTCTGTAAATGATGGAACATGGCCCGACTGCTGTCCCGAAGACGCGTGCTCGATTCCTGCCAGCTTCGTTTTCTACTAACCCGATTTTTCTGTTTCAGCTTATAATTCAATACTATCATATATTTTCAGAGTACACAAATATCTAATTTCAAATGTTGTCAATTCCTAATTTCAATTATTATGAAATTAGGTCTAATGTATAATACTGTATAGTGTATATATTCGGTTTCGAGTTCAATAGCAAATGTGGTTAGCGCTCGGGTGGGTGACTGTTCGGGATTCTCGCTTAGTCGTGTTTCCACCATGTTTAATTACTGTCGAGCGGGAGATTTGAGGCCGAGGATCGGTGTAGGCATTCGATGCTATCGAATGCCACAGGATTGAGTACGTCGGGCATTGCTTGGAGGCTTATTATGAGAGTTGGGGTTATTGGGGATTTCAGGAAGGGATTCGAGTGGAAGGGTTAAATGGCTGACGATCTCCTGTAGGAGGGGGGAATATAGATATGTAAAAACCCGAAAAGGCATGGAGTGATAAATCTATCTATCTATCTAGAAAATGTGAGTTTCTTTTTTTTCTATTCGGACTGTAGCACATTTTGCTAACCAGTTAGTAACTGGCTGTAGTACGGACTTGCAGTTTTACTACAGAGTTTAACAAATACTTCAAACGTTTTTTACAATAAATGCAATAGTTTCAGTTTTTATTCTAACATATTTTATAATTCTGCCAGCAGCTACGGGTTATTATTGAAATTAGTGATATCGGTTTTAACGTATTATGTAACTAAATTTCTATGCGTGGATTGATCGAACTTTTCAGACCGTACAAAACACGGATTCGACCGGACACAATTAGGATTAATCACATCCGGAAGACCGTCGAAAAAACGGACATGACCGGACAAAATTCGAAATGATTACATTCTTCAGACCGTAGAAAAAACGGTGTCGACCGGACACAATTCGGAATAATACCATCCGTTATACCGTATAAAACGCGGACTCAAACGGATTCTTTCCGGATTGATTAAATCTGTCACACCGGAAAAATTTCGGATTCTACCCGATGAAAACCAGATTTAATTTCGTGCTTCTTCCGCCGGACAAATTTCAGACACTTCCGGATAGAATCCGGAGAGCAAAAACCGGATCACGTTTTGGACAAATTCGAACCAATTACGGAATCCGAAATTTGTCCGAAACTTGTCCGACGTTTTTAGGAGGGATGTGGGACAAGGGGGTCAAACATACCTCGGCCTACATGTGCAAAAGGGTCTGGCATTGAACCTCTCCATCCATCTATCTCTCCAGCTGGCCACACTCAGGCGGTGGCTGTGCACACCCAGCTTACTTCGGAGCTAAGGGATCGACGGTCACTCAAAACGAGGCTCCCGGATAACACTGAATGTCTTGCAAACGTCTTCTGGCAAACGTTGAAACGTTTATAAATTTTGGTGAAAAAAACGTTTCCAAAACGTCGGATACTTCCGCACATTTTTGTACTTTGACTGAACAAAACTTTTTATGAACGTTTTGAAAATATTTGGGAAATGTTAGACCAAGCAAAATTTGAGCAGTTTTAATTTCCAGACGTCTCTGAAACTTTTGCAAGACACTTATCAAATATTTACAACACGTTTATCCAACTTTTGCGAAACGTTTAGAAAGCGTTCCAAGAAAATTTGAAGAATGTTTGGACGAGAACATTTTTTTTCAGTAGCCCATACACTTTTAATGTTATTTAGGCCATACTCTAACTTCTAATGATAACTTTTCCGTGTCTTTTCTCATAAACATAAGTTTGAAAGTCGTATGTATAGTATTCACCATAGTTTCCTGCCACTTGCGAGAAAGATAACGCCATCTATCGGATACATCTTTGATCGAACGTTTTCCGAACTTTTCGAATACGGTCGTAATTTCGATCGTTTAAAATTTTACTTGGCAAAAGTTTCTCAAACTTCTTTTGAACTTCTTTCGAACGTTTACTCTCAAAAATCAGCGGAAGTATCCAACGTTTTCAAAAAGTTTTTCTTACCCAAAATTCCAAACGTTTTCGATTTTCCACGAAACGTTTCAAAAAAGTTTGTGTGTTATCCGGGATATAGAGACAAACAGAAAGAGAGGCTTCAACGGTTCTCAGAAGAAGAAAAGAATGTGGCTAGTGTAGCGCGCTGCAAGTTCTGCTACGAAGGCCAGTGCACCGATGGAATCAACGCCGTTAACCAGCACCGAGTCACAGAAAAGCCAGATGGGTTCGCGAAATACCCTTGCAGGAGGGGCTTAGCATTAAAAAGGCAGAAGCCAGGCCAGCAGCCGGCAAACAGAGTGTCGTGGCGGCTGGACTGAGAACCGCTCAGAGGGCTTATCCCCTGAGGGGGTAATAGTGGATGCGAATCACCCGGACTCGTTGCTCACAGCTGAGCAGCTCGAGCTCTTAAGGGAGGTCACTCTGGGGCGCTCAAGAGAGTGCCTCCAATTCAGTGTCCTAGGTTCCAGACATCCTTCTGCAGGGAAGGGGTATTTGTTACTGTCAACGCTGCGGCTGAAACTTGGCTACTGAAGCTGGAAGTCCAGACAAAGCCCTGAGAGCGGGCCGTCCCTTCACTTAAGGCATCGTCTTGGCGAATCGTAAGGCACGAGCACAGCAGGGAGTCCTACACTGCTCTTGGCTGTGCAGATTCCTGATTCTCAGGTGAGGGCTGTTACGGCCCTCAACTACAGGCCTTTTTACTACCTCGGACAGGTCAACTTCAAAGTTGCGGGTCGAGGACAGGAGAAGCCTATCGGGGCAGGGCAAGACCGGGTCCGACCAAAATGACGGCTTCAAGCCTGACCATTACCCACATTAACTTGCATCAAAGCAAAGGTGCCTCTACGATTCTGCAGGGGAGCATGGTTGTGAGTCACACAGGTATCTCACTTATCCAGGAACCCTTGATAGTTCAAGATACCATCCGCAGATAATTGGGGAGTGGGAGGGGGGGGTGGGGGTTACAGGGACCTTTAGGCGACCAAACCAAGGGCCTGCATACTGGCGATGGAAGTGAAAGTTGGCCCACTGCTGGAACTGTGCTCGAGGGATCTAATGGCTTTGGCCACAGAGCTCAGAGGAATTGGGAAGCCACTTGAAGGATCGGTCTACTACCATACCGTACCGACGGTGAAATCAACGCCCCAGAGGAAGTACGCTTACTAGTAAAATACTGTAAAGTAAGAGGTCTCTCTTTCCTGTTGGGGTGCGACGCCAGCTCCCACCATACTTTGTGGGATGAATCGGGCACAAACAGACGAGGAAGCGATCTACCGTAATATCTGATTACTGCTGACCTAGATATTCTCAACGCGGGGAACACTCCGCCGTCTCAAAACGCTATCAGAGGGCAAGCCATTTACATCACTCTCTGCACCAGCAGTTTTAGGAACGAAATCAAGGGGTGGAGAATCTCTGACAAACCGGCTCTCTCAAAATCACTCACAGATATAGTTCGGGCTGGAATCTTCTGTACCTACAGGCCCTAAGCAGGCCAAGAACCCGAGAGGAACGGATCGGAACCGCTTTTCCTCTGATCTAAAGAGTGCAATCTCAGTGGTGCACATATCAATCAGAGACCTATACACCATGGAGATAGCAGCCAATATTTTCACGGATGCCATTAACTCTTCCTACTTGAGATGTTGTCAACCCAGAAAAATCCGTAAGGATGGGGAAACCCACTGGTGGAACGGAAAGCTCGAAGAACTTCGCAGGGAAACCAGAGAGAGGTTCATGCATGCCGGCACTGGCAAAGCGGCTGAACTATTGACCTCATTTACGACCAGACTGGACAAGCTGCTTTCTCGTAATCCGGGAGTTATTTTCGGCACTCTAAAATTGCCTGACGGAGGGTACTCGGTGTCAGACGCGGAAACCTAGGCTCACCTGATCGAGGTACAATTTCCGGGCTTCACGAGGTCTAGAGAAGAGGGAGTAAAACCTCCGAGGCAACCAATGCCTGCTAAAGCCCAACTTGGGCCAAGTAGGCGGCTTGCCAACGAGATTGTTACTCCTTCCAGGGTCAGATGGGCCCTGAAGCCTTTCAGACCTTACAAGTCTCCTGGTCCACATGGCATATATCTGGTCTTCTTACAGAAGGTTGGTGATATCATCATAGAGCCGCTTATGAGGCTTTCTAAGGATTGTCTGACACTGGACTGTGAACGCTGTGTACGCGAGTAGTCTTCATTCCGGAGCAGGCAGGATCGGTTATACCTTACCCAAGGATTTCCGTCCGATCAGCCTCACATCTTTCATATTCAAAACGGTAGAAAGACTAGTGAATATCCGCAAAAGGTTCTGTCAAGGAGCCAACTCGACAGGGAGCATCACGCTCAAATGGCTGGTCGCACTCGACTGGAACGTCCCTATGCGGAGCAGTTGCCCTGATTGAAGGTTAACTCAAGCAGAAAAGGTTTGCGATCGGCACCTGCATGGACATTGAGGGTGCCTTCAACCACACCTCCAGAGAGGTGACCAGAGCGGCCATGATCGCTCATGGTGTCTCAACTGTGGTCGTGGATTGGACCTGCCATATGCTGGGCAACAGGATCCTAACAACGACTGAGGGTAACACCACCTTGTGTGGAACTGTTCACTCTGGCTATCCAAAGGGAGGCGTTCTGTCGACCCTTTTGTGGTGTCTGGTACCGGATGAACTGCTTTATACACTCAAGAGTCAGGGCTACCACGCCATAGGGTGTGCAGATGACATATTGGTCGTAGTACGTGGCCAACATCTAGACGCACTCTTTGGGGTAATGCAGCAGGCACTAGCAACATTAGATATCTTGTACAATGAGACCGGACTTTCGGTCAACCCTAGCAAGAAGGATTGGGTGGTGTTCACCGGAGAGTACAAGTGGGAGCCCAGCGGGCACCAGGACGTCCTAAAGACGTCTTTTGGACGCACCTCTATGTCTTGAGACTTGGCGTCTTTACGACATTCTCTGGCTCTTATCATGTCTTTGAAAGGGCCTGAGGACATCCTCAAGACGCCCGCCAAAAGACGTCTAGAGGATAACTTTAGGACATGTGTGCCCACTGGGAGGCTACGAGTACACTGAGACTGAGTGGACAATCGGTGGTGATCGGAGAACAAGCGAAATATCTAGGAGTCATTGTGGATAAGAAGATGCTCTGTAGGAGAGCAATCGGGAAAAGTTGGAGCTTGAAGCTGGATTCACTTATGTGGATCTACACAGCGATCCTGCTTCTCAGACTAATCTATGCGGCGGTGGTTTATTAGAGCAGGGTCGAACTATCTATTGTGAGGTCTCGACTGAAAAGAATCAGACAACTGAGTCTACTGGAGCCTCAAAGTCGAAAACCACGATTGCACTTGCGACAGTAAGGGGGTAAGAGCCCTTTTATTTCGCCATCGAGGCAATGGCTGCAAAAACAGCCTGGAGGCTAAAAATGGTAACGGAGGAATGATCCCGACAAAGTTGCGGATTCCGAACTACACTGCGAATAGGCCAACCCTGAGTACGCCCAGGGATAAAACGCCTACTCTCCAGGGATGGACTGAGGCATCAATTTTCCCGTGGAAGGTAGGCGGCCCTTTATCGGCACTCTTCCTTCCCCCTTTCCTCAGTGTCCCTCAAAGCTAGCGACCCAGTGCCAAATCTTTCGAATTCCACATGGCCAGAATGGCCACAGGCTTCAGACAGGCCAAACGCCCATGGGCTTGAATCTAAACGTTAAGCGAGCGGAGAAAATACGTGACCTCAGCGAAAACGAGATCAAGGTCCTAACAGAAATGCTAATAAAGCACGGAAATCTTGACTATTACAGTCTTTAGATAGGGCTCGGAGATAGTCCTTTCTATCGCATGTGTAATAAGAATGATGAGAAAGCTATCCATGTACTGTGTCACTGATCCACGATCGCGGGGAAGCCTCTGGCACTCACGGGAAGTAACTGCATCAGTAAGTCAGACATATCGGCCAGCAGCGTGACTGCGGTCCTCATCATATGGAAAGGGCTCTGGTGTTACGTTTAGGCCAACATGAAGATGGGACGGGATTACTCAAGCGTCGAGAGTTCTTTTGGCACTAACCCAAATAATATTAATAATAGTTATAATACTTTATCTTCATACCTCGGTCGAAAGTACGTTCCTCCTGCATCGATTGTTAGGCAGAAAGTCTAATTTTAAGCATTGATAAAACTACATTTGCGCCCACTGTAACACCGGGAACAAAAACTTCCTCGCGCGCACCGATGTTCAATTCATGAGACGCTCGTTGCTGCCGTCAGCGTCGGCCGGAATCATATCTGCTGTTACTCTCGTTTGTTTATATAACCTCAAAGTTTGCTTGGATTTAATTTGTGTTTTTAGGTATTAGTGAATATAATTTAAGGAGTAATACATGCTTATATGCACATGCATTGTTTATGAAAATATGATACTTCGCCGTACTTTCGACTGGGTATGAAGAAGTTTGAAGTTTGAAGAAGTATGAGGAAGAAGAAGAAGAAGAAGAAACATGAAGAAGCGGTCAGAAGTTAATTAATTAAATTATAATTAAAAATTTTTTCCTTGATCGATGATAATCTGGAACCTCAATTAAATAAAGAAGATTCATTCACAAAAATTTGGATAAAAAATCGGCTCAGCGATTTCCCATGAATCCGCGGATATAGATAACTAGACACATAACAGGCAAGCGGAGAACCTACTTTTTTTGAGATGGTTGAAAAACACTCAAGGACTGCGCAGTAATTTTTATAACGGTTACAGCTGCGCAGTAGTTTTTCAGACTCGTAGTTACCTCAGAGATCGTTCA
>WSXT02078658.1:0-12079 GCA_011762715.2 Neuroterus valhalla
ACCCCCGAACCCGAAAAATAGGTTCTTACAAATGTGTCTATCTGTATGTCTTTATGACTGTATGCATGTATGTCTGTCTTTCACTGTCAAAAACTGAAGGTCAAGTTTTTTAGCCAACTCTTTTGGATAAAAATTTAGAAAATTAGAGCATTTCGAAGTTTTTGAGTCCATTTTTTCCAAGACCTAAAAATTGTAAGCACGGCTTTTTGTAGTAAGTAATAAGTGGAACAATTTCTACTCATGATCTTTTTTTATGAGAACAAAGTTGTCAGAGTTATAGCATTTTCGAAATTCAAAAATATAAACAAAAATAAGAATTTTTTGCCGAGAAACGCAAGATATTGAAAAAAGTTAGAGGAAAAAATGTTTCTTTTTGGGAGCCCTACAAGATGATTTCTACAACTTTTTGAATTTCCTCAAAAAAAAAAAAAAAAGAAAATTCAAACTTTGGTCGCAAGAAGCATAATGAAAAATAGGAACAGTTGAACTTTCATAACGATATTCAAGTTTTTAACCAAGTAGTCTTTTCTACGAATTCAAACGAACTCTGAACGTAGAATATGATAGTATACTTTTAGAATGAAAATAACCAACTTTTAACCGGAAAAGATGACTTTTTAACGGGATGGTAGAACTACAGAATTTTAAATCCAAATTCCCATTTTCATTACCCTGATCAGCCAAACGATGAAATCTACTGCACCGACCGATTTAACAAATCAAATCCTCGAAACATATTTTCACGTCATTCGGACAAGATAGAAATTCATATAATCAAGAAATTACATACAACTTTTCTTGAAAAAAGGGACCGAGTTCCCCACTCGGCTGGGATCCGAACCCTATACCTCTCGTTATCCAGACCAGTGCTCTCCCAACTGAGCTACGGTGCGGTCCGTTGATTCTCTTCCCAAACAAAGTATACGCTTTCTAGCTATAAACATATATACACAGATAGCTGAATGTTCTACCAAACAAAGGAATTCCCTACCAGAAGATTAACTTTAAAATCTTGAATATGAAATGATCTCTGACATTTTAAGGGAGATAGTTGGTAACACTGAGCACAATTACAAACAGGTTTTTTCAGAGCAAGACGGTATATATGGCAAAATTAAAGACAAACCTGAAAAATGCCCAGCTTCAAAGTAAATTCCCAGCTATTTTCCAACATTTTGTCGGTCCTCAAAGTTCCACGCTAATTTCCAGTTATTCCTGTTATCCCGGTCAATAACCACCCCAAATCAGAGACAAAATAACCTGCATAAGAGTCTGGAGATAATATAATGAGAGGTATAGCGTACATTGTAAAATGTTCATTCAGAATATACGTTTGCAAACAAAAAAATAATATGTTTGAAATAAATCAACATCTCATTACTAAAAATTGTTGTAAATTACATGCAAAAGATGTGAGAGAAATGTAATATAGTTTTCGGGACAGAAGAGAATAAGAAGAGCTTCGAAAACCACGAAAAACCTAATCAAAATGTTAAACAAGTCTTGAAACAAAACAGAAAGGGGAGCAGTAAAAATCACGATGCACAACGGAGTAGGCGAAGTACTAGTTACCAAACAAAAATCAGAGTGGAATGTTGTCGAATAGAAAAAAAACTCACGGAGTTAAACCTGAGTAAGTGCTGCTCCAAAACCGAAATAATCCGAAACCAAATAGTACCAGAAAAATTCAAAGCTGAAAATATGAAAAAATTATGGGACAACTGAAAAACTCAGAAGAATGAAATTAGTGACACTGTAAAATTCTCGAAAAATAATTTTAAAAATGGGAAAATCCTGAAATTATAAAATCCCCAACCACATAAAAATCCCTGATTGGGAAATTCACGATTAATAAAATACCGAACAATTTCATAATATTGGCGAATTGGAAAATTCCGTAATAATAAAATTATCGAACGTTTATATTATTAGGACGACCCGGAAATCCCGAAAATTTAAATTCCTGACAATATGAAATTCTCGAAGAAGAAAATATAAAACATAAAAAATTTCCGAAATGCTAGAATTCTCGCTAATATGAATATTCTGAATGGGAAAATCACCGATTAATGAAATTTCCGACAGTTTATAATATCACCGAATCCGGACATTCCCAAAAAATGAAACTTACGTAATAATAAACATCCAACAATTTAGGATTCCCGGTTTATAAGATTCCCGAACTTTAACCATTGGAAAAATTGTTCCTTTATCAATAATATCTATCCATTAATGAAACAATTATTTGGATGATTCATAATTATTAATATTTTTTCCCAACAATTTTTAGTATATTTTTCTCAAATTATTGTTTTCATTTGACATGATAATATAAGAATATGTTTTTCAATTAAAATTTTCTCAATAATACAACTTTTCTCGTGAATTTGAAGAGAAAAACTATAAAACAAAATATTCTGGATTGCTAAAAAATATTTAGCGAGCGAAACATTTATGATATCTTACATTTTGAAGCCTATGTTTTTGAAGAAGAATACGAATAGGCTGAAAGATGTGTTACTTCTTTTAAGTAACACGAACAATATTTTTTTTTTAATTGATGTGCACCTTTCCGAAGAAAATTTTTTCGAAAGTGATCTTTTTAATTCATATTTTTCGAAACTCAAACAATAATTACAGGAAAACTTGAATAGAAAATCGCTGAACAAATTTTCATCGATCAAAATATTAAATTATTGTATCATTGATGAAAAAAATATGATTATTCGAAAAACTATTCTTTAATTGTTGAAATTTGTGAATCTTCTCATGTCAAAAATTTTTGAGCGTTGAATATTTTATAATTTGTCAATTTCCTCTCAGAAATTTTAGCATTTGGGAATGGTGGGACTATAAAACGTAGAGAATTTTATTATTCCAAAATTATATTACATAATAATAAAAATAATTATTATAATTTGAGAATTTCCCCATTCTGCATTTTAAGCAGACGGGGATTTTGAATGATAAAAAAAATTATTGAAAATTAATTATTATAATAGAATTATCTGATATTTTTATCAATGATGATTTGATTTAAAATTTCGAGTATTAATTCTCACAACCCTACAAAAAAAGTGTGTTGTCCGACGGGGTACAGCAGTTACATCCTATATGGATTTAGAACCCTGGTTTGGAACCAGCGGTGGAAAAAACGTAGGAACTGTCCCTCTTCTTCCGCTGGGCCCAATAATTTGTGGTGGGAGAGAAAATGTACATAGAAGTAAAGCGCAAAATCTCGCAAAAAAAGTTGATATTCCCAATAATCAGAGTAGTAAATTTCTATCATTTTGGGTTGCTAAATCTGAATCCATAGTCTGGATTCTGAGATTTGTGACCATTTGGTTCTTACCCTGAAAATCATCGATCTTTCAGCTTTTTTTGCACTGAAAAGTATGCTAATCAGAGTAGTCAATTCTTATGGATTTGGTGTCGCTGAAAACATATCCGTGGTAGGAGTTCCGAAATTAGTGACCTAACCTCCGGATTCAGCGGCGGAAATTACATCAGAATTGTCTCTTTCAGTACGCTGGGCAGAGAATGTAGTGACAATGGTCATGTATTTTCCGTCGCTGAATCTAAATCTGGTGTCAAATCAAAAAAAAAGCACGCGTTTTTTTCTACATAGTTTCCAGTGCGGAAAAAGCGAAAAAAATTAATTTTCTGAGGTTAGAAAGCAAAAGGTCACCAGTCTCGGAATTCTGACGACGGATTCGGATTCAGCGTCCCAAAAGTCATAGGATGTGACTGCTCTGCCAGAATTAGTTTTCATTTTATGGTGTATGTGAAGACTTTTTGAGGACATGTCGAAAATCTGACACAGTGAGGTGAAATTAACTCTGGATTCGGTTTCAGCGACCCAAAAAACATACAGTAAGCATGGGATGAACTTCGCATCCAAAAACCGATTTTTTATGTGTGGCTGTGTTACCAATTCCAACGTTGCTTTTATTTTTTTCAAACATTTTGAAATTCAGATGACTTCCAAATGGAGGGATTCAAACTTACAATATTAAAAAAATGGTTTCCAAAACAAGCTCCAAATTTTGAATTCTATGATTCTATCTATTTTCAATCAGAGCAAATTTCTAGTCTTCTTAGTTAAGATGCTTAAAAGTTTCCCATAGTCCCTAATTTTTATGAAGTTAAAATTAAGAAAGTATTCTACATATTCCGAATGAAGAAGGATTGTTCTGAAGTTCACGCTACGTGAAAATCAAAAATTTTCTAAATAATGTTTCTAATAATTGTGCCGCAAAACGGAGCGAAACAGCGCGTGTGGGATACACCGACTCACAGGTGATTGTAACCTTTATAACTAATTATCTCTTTCTCTAAAAAACGAACTTTACGATTATAACTTCTTTCATTATTAAAAAATGTTAAACTTCATTTTCAAGCTTGTTTAGTGTAGATTTGTTAATTATATTGGTCGAAAAGTGCTTTGTTTTGCGGGGGAAAGCGGGTCATAACAATTTATTATAATCACTCCGTCTAAAAGGTCAGATATAGTGACAATAGACATATTATTTATTGTTACAATGCGTTCAAATAGCTCTTTTCTTTCGAAATGAGTAGAAAACTATTACTTTCTCAGTAAACTTATCTTTCTAAGCAATTGGGGGTAAGGTCGCTCACACTCGCCGCGGAATGGTTTCCGATAATTGGAGGATTTCGTTGGATTTTAAGGGATTTTATGGGATTCCAAGTTATTTCTAGAGATTTTTGAATATTGTCATATGGATCACTGGATTTCGACAAATTTTTAAGGATTTCAACAGATTTCAGGATACTTCAAAAGGAATCACAGGATTTCGAAGGACTTTGAAGGATTTCGAAAGATGACGCGGGATTTCGAAGGATTTTCAGGTATATTGAAAGATTTCGAAATATTCAAGAAAGAATCATGGTAATTCAAAGGCTCCATAAGGAATTTTTTCATATGACTTTCAAGGATTTTGAGGGAATTTCATATATTAAAAAGAAACACGTTATTTGAAACTATTTGAAAAGATTAGAGGAAATAAATATTTGACAGAAATGACAGGGTTTTGAAGAATATCGATCAATCAGGATTGGTTTTGAGGATTTGAGAACGATTCCCGTGGAAAACGGGAGATTTTTAGAGATTCCATGGAATTGTAAGAAAGTCAAATAAATACCCAGTTTTTAAATTAAATTACCGGTCATTTTCCGGTTTTTTCCAGGTCAATAAAATTCTCGGCCATTTCCCGGTTTACCGGTCCAGTCGCTACCCTGATTTTGTGCATTCTTGCTTCCACAGGGTGGCAATTTGGCGGACGATTTCAAATTCCCGGTGAAGTTTTCCAATTTTCCCGGTCAACTAAAAGTAACATATTCATATTTGTCGCAAAACGCAAACATTGATTCCAATTCGTGACCTTCATTCTAAACATCATTTAGCGAAACAGATCAAGAATTGCAAAATAAATTAATCAAATTTTCCACGAAAAAATATAATTTTTCTACAAAAGTTGGATTAGTTAAACTTCCAATTGAAAAAGTCAATTTTCGATAAAGAAAATGGATTTATAAAAAAATTGTACATTTTTCAATCGAAGTAATGGATTTTTCAATAGAATTATGAACAGTTTTAATTGCAAACCAAGAGGATGAATTTTCAACTAAAATGATAAATATTCAACTAGAGCACTTCAATTTTCAACAATGAAGGTGAATATTCAAATAAGGAGAATAATTGTCAAACAGAAAGATCAATTTGCTACCAAAAAATACAATGTTCTAAAAAAATAATTGAACTTTTAGCTGAAAGAATAATTGTTGAAATTTCGACGAAAAATAAATTTTTAACCAAAAAATACAATTTTTCAACCTAATGGGGGAATTTTCAACTATAGAGATGATCATTTTCAACCAAAAATATGGAAGTAACATTTTTGGCTACAAAATTGATTTTGAACAAAACAGAGTTTTCAACTAGAATAATTTTCTACTGATATGGAAAATATTCAACTGTTTAACTTGGATTGTTAACCGTAAAGAAGAACATGACAACAAGAAAAGTGACTTTCGGAGAAAAAGATAATTTTATACCAAAAAATCAATTTTTTCAACGAAATATAAGAGTTTTCAGCGAAATAATTGAATTTTCAATGCAAAGAAGAAAATAAACTTTCGGAGAAAATGATAATTTTATGTCAAAAATCAATTTTTCAAGAAAATAGGTGAATTTTCAAAGAACTACTAATTATTCAATCCATAAAGACGAATATGCATCCAAATAGTTGAATTTTGAACTAGAAAAGATCATTTTCCACTAAGGATAAAACAGTTAAATTTCCAGTTAGAGAAATCAATTTTCAACCAAACTGATGGATTCTCAGGTAAAATGATGAATCTTTAACTAGAATAAATGTATTCTATGCGAAGAAGGTGAATTTTCAACCATAAAGATTAATTTTCTACAAAAGAGGCTACTTTCCAACAAAGGAAACAAATTCTGAAAGAAATAGTTTGATTTTTTAATTCAAAAATCAATGTTCAACCAAATACTTGAATCTTCACTAAAAACAGATGAATTTATTTTCAATAAAGTAGTAATATTTTCAATCAGAGGTTGATTTAATATCAAAGCAATGAACCTTCAACAAAAAAGTGTAATTTCCAACAAGAGAATTTAATTTTCAACCAAGTAGTTGATTTTTTAACTCAAACAGGATGAATTCGCAATAAAAAATGCCCGTGTTGGAAATTGTCCTGGCTCTGGCCTGGCCCTGACAAGACCGTCTGGTTTCCAGTCTTAGCACTGACTAGATGGTCTGGACTGGGCCTGACTAGAAGTGTAACGTTTTTACTTACTAGCCCCAGGCCAGACCGTCTGGTCAGCCGCTAGTCATGTGCTGGTCAGCCGAGAGTTATTGGCAATATATTCAAATTGCTTGGCAAGAAACTTAATTCTTTTGATGAGTTGGGAAAAAAAACTTTTTCACTATAAGCGTCTTTAGTTAAAGAATTTTCGTTATAGATACCCTGCAATTTATTTTCCATCATTTAAAACATCCTGTAACTTTTTTGAAGCATGTCAAAAAAAAATTTGCTGATCGGACTTAGATTTTTTTTTTTTTGTTATTGGCTGGCTGACCAGCGCCAAACCTGGGCCAGGCCACACTGACAAGGTGATAAGAAGAAAAGTCTTGTTTTGATAGTGTAAATTTCTTATTTTATATCATTGGGAACACCCCGTAACTTTTTTTAAACTTATCAAAACAAATTTGCTGATCGAACTTAGATTGTTTTTTGTCCTGGGCTCGCTGGTCAGTGCCAAAGCTGGGCCAGGCCAGACCTTCCAGACTAGACGGTCTAGATTTTTCCACGCGAATATAAGTTTTCTATTATAATTTACACTGAGAAACCTTGGTTAGTATTTTTGGTTAAAAATCACCCTAGATTTTACTATCTGGACTTTGCAATGAGGGGAAAAAGACATGTTTTAATAATATTTACTAATTTCAATAGTAACTCGTAGCTGCTGTCAGAATTATAAAAATATGTTAGAATAAAAACTAAAACTATTGCATTTATTGTAAAAAACTTTTGAAGTATTTGTTAAACTCTGTAGTAAAACTGCAAGTCCGTACTCCAACCATTTACTAATTTTAATAGGAGAAAATAGTAAATTTGTTAGAATATTAACTGCAGAAGATAACAGTATTTACAAACTGTAGTAAAATGATGCGCAGGGACCTTGCGCACCGAATTACTAACTGGTTGCAAACTGTGCTACAGTCCGAATAGAAAAAAAAACCCACATATGATATTGAACTCGAAACCGAACATATACACATATGATATATACATATGATATTATTAAATTATAAGCTGAAACAGAAAAATCGGGTTAGCAGAACGAAGCTGGCAGGAATTGAACGCGCGTCTTCGGGGCAGCAGTCGGGCGCTGTTCCACTTATCTACAGAACACTATGAGAGAAAGGAATGAAAACATCCATCTGAATTCACGCGTTCAAAAACATAAACATATGAATCCGTTGATCGGAGATCGGCAAACGTCGGATACGCTCGGCTGCGCTCGGTCCATGGCTTGATGTCTCATGCTAAATTAGTTGGTAATTTGTGGAACCAATTCTATTAAATTGGTATCAACCCCATTACAAAAATTATAAAATGTCTATAATATACACCGTGTTCCTACAGAAAATAGTAACTTTTCTTGCATAGTTAGTATATTATGTTATTTCAAATACTTATTACTCCTATTTTCTTTGTACAATTTATTAATTTCTCTAATAATTTTTCCTCTATCAGATTTTACTACAGAAAATAGTAAAACTTGCTATTATCAAATAGGAAACCTTCTTATGGAAATAGTACAATTCATTATTTCAATATTAAAATGCCGAAATTTTAGCGCTTTGCCCCAATTCGCTACCTATTTTAGTAATTTTTCTAATATAAAGTTTCTCAGTGTAGAAATATTTTTCATTCGAAATACTACTCATCCTACTCTAAAAACTGTTTGAGGTACTTTCTTGATTCAAAATTAGCAAGAAGGGACTTTCAAATTTTGACGGATTTTAAACTGGAAGGGCAATTTTCTGGATTCCCTCTTTTCTCAATTCGAATACTTAAAGCATTCGACCTCCCTGTCGCAAGTCAGATGAATAAGGAGAAAGCAAATGAAACATGAAAAAATAATACATTCTTTTTGAAAAAAATTGAGAAAATGATTCGCCCTGTATGTTTGGGCTATCATCAATCAAAGCAATAAATTTGGAACGTTACATTCTCCAAATCTAATGATGAGATGTCTTTGTGATTCATAGAAAGAAAGTGGTCATTTCTCGTATTTTTACGGTAAAATTTTTAATTGTCTAGGTTGAGTCAAGAAAATTCCTGGTTTTTAATAAAATTCCTGGTTTTTTTCTGGTCATTTCCCGGCCTTTCCCGGTTTCCCGGTCATTTCAACACCCTGCTCCCATCACATGTATACTGAATCCAGTTCAGATTTTTTTAACAGTGCATCACTACGTCCTACCTCGAACTTGTGGAAAATTCGAATTCTTCAATTTGTCTCCGTAAAAATTAAAAAACAGAAGACAGCAATAGAGGAGAGAAAATGGAGAAATATCTACAAGAGAAAAGACATCTAAAGTTAGGGGTCGTAAATCTTTAGTAAATTATCTCCCAATAAAGATGCGAAACATTCTGGGTCCGATCTAGTATTATCGGTATAACATCCTAATAGAATTGAGGTTTCGACGTGAGTGACAAAACTTAGTGCCTCATTAAAAATACTGTACGCCATGTTAAATCGGATTCCTCTGATTGTACCATACATCGAACGTATCGTCACGACGTTGCCTACACGAGAAAATGCTATTCCGTCCACTTTGAGAACAGGTTTACGAGGCGTTACTCGTGTTCCGTTACGATCGGTAAAGCAGGCAGGCTGCCTTCACGAGGAGGTTGTCCAAATCCAAACTGGATGCACTTGAAACGATCTTTGGATCGCTCTTCTCTTATCCCTCGTTTGTGCCAGTATCTTCCTCAAAAAACCCCTCAAATCCCCTTATAACCCCTTCCCCCCATAACCCCTTTCCCTTATAACCCCCTTCCCCATCCCCATCCTTGTACCCAACCCCAACCAGCATCGCTCATTACTTTCGATCGTTGCAGATTAATTTAATTCTGATCAGCTTGGATTGCCTCGATACCATACTCACGGAGAGAGAAGGTAGACCGAAAAGGAGAAAAGAAATCGAGTTGAGGAAAGGAGGAATGGTGGTACAGGAAAGGGGGCAGAGAAAGAGAGAGACAGAATAATAAAAAAAGAGACAGAGAGAGAGAAAGAGAGAGAGGACGAATGGAGACCAAGTTTTTTCGGGACCAGCCAAGCATAAGCTTCGTTCGGACAATGACCGTCAGTCTCAGATCGGATGTCGCCTGTATTTTGCTTGACGCAGCAGAGGAATAAAAAGAAAAGAAGCAGAAACGGTAGAGCGATGAGGTTAATTTCGAAAACTGCATGCGGCCGACGCCTTCAACTTCCTTGGTTGAAAACGAGTCTGACTGGTGCCTTGTCTCCGGACGATGTTTCAGATAGGGTGTTTTAGAGATGAAACGCACCCACGACAAGAGCCAACTCGGCCAACCGGATAAAATGGTAATGACAATAATATATTGCTAGTGTTAACAGTTAAAAGGTGGACTAACTATCATCGCTATCATCGCTCTCATCACCATCGTCACTGTCATCACCATCATCGAACAAAGACAATGTACGCCCGTTTCCTGTACGTTCCGACCCATTGAAACAGATCCTACCGTGATCCGTGAATCCGTTCCAATCGACCGAAAATAGCCAATCATGCCCTTGATGTCTCGACTTATTAGCTCTGGCTAAAAACAATTTCATTAAGTCTGCAACATGATCTCATATTGTGTGATCATCTCAAACGTAATTGAATATCTGTTCTATCTCGTATATCTAATTCAGGCAGGTGCAACTTTTTACTGCAGACTGCTGCTCAGTTAGTCCAGTCATCTTTCGGTTCCAACCAACAAAAAATTGAGCACGAGCGGTTACGGATAGAACATGGTGTCTGGAAAAAAGCTAGGCATACTTTTGATAAGTATCACTTTTTGCGGGTTTTACTTCAGCCGTTGCCGGGGCAACTTCATGTAATTTTGTTTTGTTTAACAGCTCAATTCAAGTCCTTTTGTCTGAAAAGTATTGCGTCTGAATCAAGGATGAGTATTCGATTGTGTAATCTTCAGAGAAAGTTCCTAAATCCTCAAAATCCCTAAAAAATCGTCGGAATCCCTTGTAACCCGTGGAAATCGTTTTTCAATTCTTGAAATCCTTTCAAATCTTCCGAAACCCTGCGATAGCTAGCTGAATCCTTTGAAATCCCTCGAACTCCCATGACCTCTTATGGAACATTTCAAAATATCTCAAATCTCTAGAAATCTCACAAAACCTTCTGTGATACGAAGATATCATTATGAGTTCCTTAAAAGTCCTAAAAATCAAATTGAATCCTCCAAACTCTTTGATATACAGTAATTTCTTATAAAATATTTCGAGATCTCCTGAATCCTTTAAAATCACATGAAATATCCTGCGATGGGGAGTAATCGTTCTCAAATCCTTCAAATCTCTAAAATGCCGTCGGAATACTTTCATTTTTTGAAAGTATTTGTAATAACGTGTTTCTTTTTAATATTTTGAATCCTCTTGAGACCCTTGAGAGTTCATTGAGATCCTCGAGAATCCTCTAAAATCCCGTGATTTTTTTTTTATCTTTGATAATCTCTCGAAATTCTTTAAAACCCCTTTAAATACTTTGTAATATGCAAAAAACCTTCTTTACTGCCTAAAACACATGGGAATTTATCAAAATTCTTCGTTTTCCATGGAACTCCTTTCCAGAATTTTTAAATCCCTAAAAATCCTTTGAAATCCTATCAAATATCCTGTGATACAGAAAAATCTTTCTTAACTCCTTAAAATCCTTAAAAGTACATCGAAATATTTAAATTTCTTGAAATTATTTGTAATAACATGTCTTTTTTATAAATATTCTGAGTCCTCTTGAAACCCTTGAGAGTTTATTGAGATTCTCGAAAATCCTCTAAAATTCCGTGATTTTCTTTTAAATTTCAGAATCTCTCGAAATTCTTTAGAATCCCATCAAATACTATGTTATACGCAAAGAAACCTCCTCAACTGCTTAAAATACATGCGAATTTACCATAATCCTTCGTTTTCCGTGGAAATCGTTTCCAGAATCTTAAAATCCCTAGAAATCCGTTGAAATCCCATAAAATATCCTGTGATAAAGGAAAATTTTTCCTAAATCCCTGAAATTCCTAAAAGTACGTCGGAGTCCTTTAATTTCTTGAAATAATTTGTAATAAGGTGTTTCCTTCTAAATATTTTGAATCCTCTTGAAACCCTTGAGAGTTTATTGAGATCCTCGAGAATCCTCTGAAATTCCGTGATTATTATTTATTATTATTATTTATCAGCATTTGGAACTCGAAAGTTCATTGCCTCATCTACCCGAGACCGCCACGC
>WSXT02078680.1:0-12078 GCA_011762715.2 Neuroterus valhalla
CAAACTTGCGAGCGGAGCGAGCCGCGCGCGAAGCGCGCTATGAGAATGTACCCGCGCAGCGGGCAGATTTTTTTTTTGCTCTTCAGGAAGGCGCCCCTACCCAGTGAATACCCGCGGGCGCCCTCAGGTACCCAGTCCGCCACTGAACCAGGAGTAATTCTTCAAATTAGAAGTGATTGGAATGTAGTTGTTCTTCCCCAAAAGCAAGTATTGTCCCGCGAAGGCCAACTCAAATTTTCACACCCATAAGTTGATAAATAACAAGAAGTGATACATAAATTCAAAACAAAATTACTTTTTATCGTTTTGAAAGCATTGATATTGTCGGGCGATGAAAGGGTTCTCTCGTTTTTGCCTGGCTAGGAATTCTAGCTAGATTCCGGCTGAAACAGCGTTACAGAACTCGTAGGGTCCTCTCAGCTTCTCCAGGTCACGCCCGATCTGAAAAGGGAATAACTAACCAGGCTTCTATGGTAGGGGATCTGGTAGGGGCCCTACCAGATCCTGATTGCAATTTTTATATGGGGACTGGTTGCTCCGAAATTTTTCTAATACTTATAAATTAAGAAATGGAAGAGGACAAATCGTCCTTCAAAGTATAATGTTTCAATTCTTACGAATTTCTTTCAGTTTTTGAAAACACACTCTAGAATTATTTAAAAGAATAGCTTCTTGGTGCTTCTAAAGATTTTTTATCGATAACAAGATCCTCCAAGCGGAGTTATGTCTACTGCACTGTTGTATTCTAGACTCTGTATAGATTATTAAATGCAGATTATACTTTTGAAAAATTAGACAGCAGCTAAAGTTTTGTGCGGATTTTATCGTCAGAGTTCTCATTTGTATTCAAGCTTTGGGAGTTTCATCAAACCCAATTATCAGATACAAGTATTGAGCTTTGGTAGATCATTCATACGATAGGAACGTTTAATTGAATAATTAGCGTCGATATCAATAATGATGAGTAACTGTATTTCATACCCATTAAAAATGAATTCTTTGTATCCTCAAAAATGAATTTTCCATATTTATATTTCAATTAGCAATAATTCTTATTCAAATACTTGAAATCGAAAAGATTATCAAGAAAATACCCCATTTCTACATAGGGTTAAACTCTTTGCTGTTTTTGCGAAAACGTTTCTTTTTATCAAATGCAAAAATCCACTATATTATTTTTCTACAAAATAAATTGTTGATAGTGGTCCAGCCTCAGAATGTTCATATTTGTTCCTAAATATTTAAAGTTTGCTGAATTTGAATGCTGCAGTTTATGAATACTGTCTAATTTTAAATGCCTCGAATTTCTGATCCTTGGAATTCAAATTTTTACATTCTCATCAGAGAACGTATGATATTTGCGTAAAATTTGACCCCCCCCCCTCTTTGTCAAATGTCTACGTTTTGAGACCCCTGAACCAAAAAAACTGGTTTTTACGAATGTGTCTCTCTGTATGTCTGTCTGTTAGCACGACTACTTTTTTAAAAACTAATCTACTTGAATGCCCTTTATTACACTCTTTTAGTCTCAGAAACAAAAAGTCGAATATGTTAGTAAGCTATTTTGAATAAAAATTCGAAAAGTTAGGGCATTTTGAAAATTTTTTAGACAATTTTTTTGGAGACTCGAAAATTCTATGGACGGTTCTCCGTAGTACTTGGAAATTCAAACAATTTGTTTCCACAACTTTTCACGATTTTAAAAAAATTGCCAGAACTATAGCATTTTCAAAAACCGAAAATACAAACGAAAATGAAGATTACAAGCAAAATAACGCACGAAATGAAAAAAAGTGAAGGAGAAAAAAATGTTCCTCTTTTAGTACCTTACAAGATTTTACTGATAACTTTTCGAATTCCTTAAAAAAATGGAAAATTCGAATTTCTATCGCAAAAGCAAAATAGTAAAAAAGAGAACATTCCATTTTTCGGTCGACCAATGCAAGATATGGAAAAAGATGACGGAACAAACATTCTGGAACCAAAAAAGATCTACAGATTTGTTAGGTAGTACTTGTTGATAGGACACATAGTTTTTAATGAAAAACAACATTAAAAAGGAAAAAATATAATTCTTCAACATACGACACGAACTAAGAAGACAATATGAAGTTTTTACTCGAAAATGAGCTACAAATTTGTTTCCAATACGCGTGGTTTTGGTTATATTCACAAAAAAAAAATTAAAAACAAACGGAATGAATTTTCTGCGAAATCAACAGCTAGGAGGTGTATAATGTTATATAATATACAGTTAATACATTAGGTTTGATCATAATATTGAAAACTTCGTGCTTTTGATATATTTTGATCGAGTGCGCAGCACGAGACACGCGATGAGAATGTATCCGTTAAAGCCGAAAAAGTTTTAACAAGAGAGAATTAACGATCGTTAAATTAAAGTATTTGAATTTTGCTTTTGAGTTTCAAAAGCTCTATATACAAATGTAGGGAAGTACAAGGACCAAGCGTGGAGCGCAAGGTGAATTTATTGTCGAGCGCGAGACCCGAAAGTCGCGCGCCATGGAAGCCCTCAAACTTGCGAGCCGCAACTCAATTCGCATTTGCATGAATTTACTTGATAATAAGAATTTAACATTAACATTCTATAGTTTTTCATAAAAAATAATAACTACATCAATATAGATGTATGTATGATTATATAATAAAGATTTTCAGAGGTTAGGTTCTTTAAAATCACATAATAAAGAACGTTTTAATTTATGAATGAACACCATTTCCATGAAAAATTTATTAATAAATATTTTTACATTCAGTTAAATTGATAAATAAGGACTACTTCCATGTTCACAATTTTCACGAAACACAGTTCTCACAAAACATAATTTGCACGTTAGAAAAATTCCAAGTTCACACTTTCAATCAGATTTATAAATAAGATTTCAATAAAACATGTTTAATCATAAACGTTTATAATTTCACTCAATATAAGTAAATAAACAAAAACTGTTGACGCATCTTGAAGATAAATTAGGCTGGATTATACCAACCTAAGCTCTGCTAATCTGCCAGACAAAATTCAGGGTTGTAAGAAGTCAAATAGTTCCCGAATGAGAAGAATATTCTCCCAGTTTTAATTATGAAAATCATATTCTTTATTTCGGCGCTCTTATGACTAAAAAAATAATTTATCAAGAAAAAAACACCGTTCTCATTACCTTTCTGCGAAAGTTCCTCGGAGAGGCACAGTTCAATGTCAGGCCGCCCTGAAAAGCTAAAAGTAAGGTTACATCGATGGAGGTAACGTTGATGGAGGTTACGTCGATGGAAAACAACACTATAAGTGTGCCTACAGTTTCAAAGTAGAATGCGTTGGAAAATCCTTTGGCGATTTGTTTTCTTCCGTTCTGATATATTTTTATCCTTTACTCAATAAATTTTGTTTACAAATATAAAATTGATTGTCAATTACATCGATGGATGCGCCAAAACTGGTCTCGAAAAGGTATTCCTAGTTGTTAAAGATCGCTGTTTATGTATCGACGTAACCGAAAAAATATTTCCATGGACATTTATATTTGCGTGCATATGTTGTGAATATTGCATTAAAATTGAAATATTTATAATTAAAATTGTACCTGGCTTCAAAATATGCCTCAGGCATTTGTGGACATCTTTTGAAGACACTTTTTGGGCACGTAATATTTGTTTACTCTGAGTTCTAGTAGTATAACCCTTGGACCCGAAAATTACCCGTCTGTGGAGAATTGACCATATAACTAGTTTACCTTAGTCAACGTGATTATTTACCTATAAATTCAAAAAATTTGAAATTGAAAAAGAAATTCGATTTCTATTTAACGTCCAGCAATCAGTTTAATATCCGAAAGTCATGGAAATCAAAATTAACTATGAATTCAACGTACAAATTTGGAAAAACAACTTCAAATATCTATAGGAATTCCAAAAAACAACATAAAATAAAAAAAGGAATAATAAATGAGAAGGCACCTTCCAAAACCCCTTTCTTCTCTTTATCTATCTTTGATATATGTTTTTATTATTATTTTTAAATCATCATTAAGTGATTGTTCAGACTAGTAGTCCATTAAAAAATTGATGACCTCGATAAAGAAAGGAACATCTCTAAAGGATTGAGAACCTCATAGAAAGAACCTTAAGAAAAATTGAACTTCCCATAATAAAACAAGAAATTTCCTAATCCATCAAATAAAGCACACAATAAATCACGATCAAAAATTCAATTTCCCTCCTCAATCAATTGAATACCATCGATGAAATGCCAAGCGGCGCAATTGAGAAGGATGAACTACCGACAATACTCTACGAACGTGCGTGTCATTGCGTCTATGTGCGATCACTTCACACGGCAGGTTGTCGAGACTGGTATGCAGGACAGTAGGTCGACATCAGCATCTTGAGCAGACACTGGGTGCCCAGCGATGCAGTCTTCAGTCTCCAAGATCAACTCTCGTCTCTTCCTCTCCCGACAGCTTTTCCCAATCCCCCCCACATCCCGGGCCCTGGGCCCTATCATATCCTCTTCCCATTCTCTCCCCACCCTTCTTCCTCCTCCCTTCTCTCTCTCATTCTCATGCCCCATCAGGCCCTCTCTCCCTCCCACTTTTCTCTTACGGTCCCACATCTTCCGCTTACTTTCGAACCTCGCTGATTTCGGGGTCCAGGTCTTCGCAGTCGATTCCAGACATGTCGAAATGCGACTTGTTACGCGAAGCAAACTCTGTGAACGCGAATTCAATTTACAGGCCCACTGTTATCCACGTGGGTAAAACATTTGTTTCGATCGAGAATAAATTGGTGATCGATAGTGTGAAAAGTGAATTTGTTCGACAAAGGATGATTTGCAGAGGGTCTTGAATGGAGAAATTCAGAAGACAGTAGAGACTTAAAAGATAAAAAAAATTAATCTAATAAGTGAATTAGAATAAATATAAAAGAATATTAAGAGCTGCATAGTTTTGCAGTTGATCAAACTGTCCGCCAGCTTATTAGCATCTTTCTGCGATTAATTTTCCGGCAAATCCCCGTTTTTCGCATTTCGGGGTTGTGTTTGTTTGTGCAATTTATCACGGGGTCTCAAGTCAGAGTCGTAGTGTGTTTCCTCTATGGTGAATCCTAAGCTGGCAGACGAGCGACCCCGGAAGCTGAGCTTCCGTCAAACAATTATAAAACTTCCGCTCGAGATCAACGTGCCTGAGGTTGCTGAGATTCGCAGAGTAATTATCGTTAAGTAAGTTTCAAAAGAGCGAAACTCGCTATAAACATCGCTCAAGTACTTCCGCTTAATTACTTAATAAGCTAAAAGGAGGATCAGGGATTAGGATGAGAGCCTTCGAGATTATGTACCAGCACCTGCCCAGGAGAGCGTCAAGATCAAGATCACTCGTGAGCACCGATTAAAGAGGTCGACGAACCTCCAGAAAGTGAAAAAAAGAGGAAAAATAATATTTCAATAGACAATTATTCATGCATAAATGCTATGACGGAGAAGATAGTGTTCTGTGAGAAAAAAGTGAATTGCGTGTCGTAATTGGAAAAAGTGATTCAAGTGTTAATAACAATTTTTAGATCTTTGCCTACTCGGACAATGGAACAAAAAATAAATAACCTGGAAGAAAATCATTAAAATCTAATTGAGATCTTAAATCTGATTATGATAACTTCAAGAAACAAGTGGATCGGAAAAAAGGAATGATTCTAGATCTTGATTGGAGTCAGACAAGAGGTGAAACTTGAATAAAAGATTCACACGCATGGATAAAAAGAAAAATATAGCCTGAGAGAAAGAAAGGTGGCACGTGTTATGCGAATAATCCACGGTAAGTTGTTTATGGGGAAGTGGGCCAATGTCCTGAAGCTGTAGGTCGATCTGCGATACGAAACTCGAGGACCAGGAAGGAAAAAGTGTTGAAGGCTCACAAATTTAAAGAAATAAAAAAAGATATAAAAACGGAAAGAAAGAGGGAAGAGAAGCAGGAAGGGAGAAATAAAAAGGGAAGGAAGTAACGATAAAAGGAAGGAAGTGAAGAATAAAAAATGAGCAGAAGAACTGCGCCACTGTTGAGTCTTAATTCATGTGAAAGGATAAGGCCCGAAAGACCCAGGAATCCTATTCAGAGACTAATATGGGGCCCTGGATCGCAATTTCAAGTTGGCCACGTGTGGTCTTCTGAAGATGAGGGATCTAATCCTCGAATGGCTCTTAGAAGGTGAGTAAAAAATTGTTTTTGTATTTACATTCCTTGTTGAATCCTACTTTTAGATTTGAAACGGTAAGAAATGAGCCAAAGAATTGAATTTAGTAAGTATACTATAAATTTAGTAAGTATTTTGACTGATTCGTAATAAAATCTTTGATTTAAATGGTTAGGAATGGGTTACTGATTGTAATTAGTAAGGATATTGACCTGAAGTCAGTGAAATTTCAGTAATTCAAATTTAGAGAGTAGTTACATGGATTGTTGCATTCAAAATTTTCGATAAAAAATAATTATGGATTGCAACTTTGAACAATTTTATAAATGCGGAAGCAATGTATTTTATAGTTCTAAATTGAAACGAATAAGACAGGTTATTTTATAACTACATAATTGTCAGTTGAACAGTTTGAGATGTACTTTATGATCAGAAGTTAATGTTCCTATCGGTTAATTGAATTTTTAAACTGAGAAGTACATTGAACTAAGAAAGAAATATTGCGTAGTAAATTACATTCAAGCTTCAGATAGAATCTACCAAAACTGACAAGATGTCAAACGAAAAGGTGTAAATTACTTTCCTCACGAGAAATAAACTGGACATGAAATAATTCATACAAAAATTAAAAAATACTTTGAGCATAATAAGTAATGTTCAATTAAATTATATTATTTGATATAATTTTTATTTTCAAAGCAACTTTTTTAATTGGATCTTGCATATTTTCTGAATCAAGAAACTTGAAAAGTTTAAATTCAAAATCTTACGTAATAGTAAGCATAATTTTTACTAATCGAATAATTGAATTTGATTTTAGATCCTAAATTTTGCGAACTTCTGTTTAGAGTTTTGGACAATAGGAAATTTCTAAATACTTTTCTTGTACTTTTAGGGTGGCGATTTGGCAGATTATTTGAAATTCCCGGTAATTTCCAGGTTCTTCAAGGTCAAGGTTTTAAATTTTCCTGGTCAACTAGAAGTGACATATTGATATTTTTCGCAAAATGCAAACATTTATTTTTATTCATGACATTCATTCTAAACATTCTTTGATACATCAGATCAAATATTACCAAATAAATCGACATTCACAAGAATGCTCAAATTTTTAACAAAAAAATATCATTCTTTCCTACGAAAATCGGAACAGTTAAACTTACAATTAAAAATAATATTAATTTAGGATTTAAAAAAAACGGATTCGCAGCAAGATAGTTCATTTTCCAACCAATGCGATGAATTTTCTGAGAACATTATGAATCTTCAATCAGAACAGTTAAATTTCAAACCAAGAAGATGAATCTTCAACTGAAAAGATCAATATTACACTGAAGATTAATTTTCAAATAGAAAGAATCATTTTCAAAGGAAAAATATAATGTTTCATCCAAATAGTCGAATTCCGAACTCAAAAAATGATTATTTTTAACGAAAAATGAAACAGTAAAATTGTTAGTTCAGGAGTAAAGGAGTCGGTTTTCAAACAAATAAATTAACTTCTACTGGGAAAGCTAGATTGTCAACGAAAATTTGAATACTCAAATTTTAAATTGAAAAAAATGGAAGTAAAACTAAACAAATTAATTTTCAACTGAAACTAAGGAATTTTCAATTGGATTAGGTTGAGCTTTCAGTTAAAAAATTACTTATAACAAAAAAAAACCTACTTTCAACAAAAAAAAACTAACTCAAGCAACAAAAAAAACTAACTTTTAAACAAATTATTACATTTGTACACAAAATTATGAAGAATCAAATGAAGTTATAAATGTTTAACTGAAGTAGTTGCATTTTTAATTTAATTTTTAATTCGACTTGAAAGAAAAATGTTTAACTGTATAACTTGAATTGTTAACCGTAAAGAAAAATTTCTAAAAAAGAATATAACTTCCAAAGAAAAAGAACATTTTCTACTAAATAATCGATTTTTTCAACAAAATATGTGAAGTTTCAACGGAATAATTAAATTTTCAATTCGAAAAACAAATTGTCGCCAAACTGTTTAATTTTGAACTAGAAAAGATCAATTTTTCACTAAAAATGAAACAATAAAATTTTCAGTTGAGGAAATTTATTTTCTACCAAACTGATGAATTTTCAGGTTTAATGATAAATCTGCGACGGGAATAGATATATCTTGATGAAAAAAATGAATTTCTAACCATAAAGAATAATTTTCTACAAAAATGCCGAATTTTCCACAAAGTACATAAATTCTCAAAGAAATAGTTCAATTTTCAAATGCAAGAATCAATGTTCAAATAAATAAATGAAAATATATATAAATGGAATAAATAAATATATAAATGAAAAAATTAATGAATTGATTATCATCAATAAGTTAAAATTTGAAACAAGTAGTTAATTTTTCAACTAAAAAAGGATGCATTTGCAATGAACGATGTAAACAAGTTTTCAATAAAAATTCAGAATTATGTCTTCTCCGGAATACTACTTCTACTCTAAAGACTGTTTGAAGTATTTTCTATATTTAAAATTAAGGAGAGGGGACTTTGAAATTTTGAATTGGAGGAACGATTTTTACAAAATTCCTCTCTTCTAAATCCAAATTATAATTAGTTAAAAAAGTTCCCGTTTCATGTAAGAGATTCCCTATCCCAAGTGAAAGCATACTTCTCCACTGAAACTCCCTGCCCTCAAATAAAAACTATACTTATTTTCTGGAATTCCCTTTCCCAAGTCAGAGAAATGAGGAAAAGCAGATGAAACGTGATAAAAACCTTTTTTTTCCAAAAAATGGAGATAATAATAATTCTCTCTGTAGGTTTGGGCTATCTTCAATTCGATTATCAAATTTGAGTCAGCCAAAAAAATCTCCCAGAGATTTCCAAAAATTTATTTTTTACCCGAATATAAGAGTTTCAAATTGAATGAATTTTCGACCTAAATAAAAAATATTTAATTGTATAACTTGAATGGTTAAACAAAACAAAATAAATATTACTTTCATAGATAACATGAACAAATGGATAACTTACATAAATAAATAAATATGAAATAAAACAAAATAGTTCATTTTTCAACCAATGTGATAAATTATCAAATAACATTATGAATCTTCAACCAGAACAGTTAAATTTCAAAACAAGAAGATTGATTTCAAAATAGAAAGAATCATTTTCTAAGAAAAAATATAATGTTTTAACAAATAGTCGAATTTCATAGTCGAAAAATAATTGTTTTCAACCAAAAACGGAGCGGTAACATTTTTAATCTGTAAAACCAATTTTAAACCAAGCATAAGTGCTTATTACTAGAAAAAGATTCTTTAATTGAAGGAGTTGAGTTTTCAAACAGATAAATTAACTTCTACTGAAAAAGATTATTAAACGAAAATTTGAATACTCAAATTTAAGATTTAAAAAAATGTATATTTAACTAAATGAATAGATTTTTTATTAAAAGTATGGGATTTTCAATTGGAATCAATTAAATTATCAGTTAAAAAAAATTACTTATAACAAGAAAAAACTAACTTTCAACAAAAAAATACTATTTTTCAACAAACAAGAGAAAACCGTCAAACAAATTATTTCATTTATACACAAAATGATGGAGAATGAAATGGCATTGTGGATGTTTAACTGAAGTAATTGGATTTTAAAACAGAAAGACGAATGTTCAACTGAAATGATGAACATTCAACTAAAGTAGTTTAATTTTTGACAAAAAATTAATTTTCAATCAAAAAATACCATTTTTCAACAGAATGGTTGAAATTAGAACCATTAAAATGAAAATTTTCAAAAAAAAAATGGAATAGTGATATTCTTGGCTTGAAAAATTAATTTTAAACCAAACATCAGGGTTCTCAACTACATGAATGTTCGTGAAGAAAAGTTTCTGAAGAAGAATATTAAATTCCAAAGCAAAAGATAATTTTCTACAAAAAATCGATGTTTCAATAAAATATGTGAACTTTTAATGAAATAATTGAATTTCTAATTAAAAAAGACCAATTTTGACCGGAATGTCGAATTTTGAACTAGAAAAGATCAATTTTCCACCAAAAATGAAACAGTATTTCAAGCAAAATAATGAATTTCGACCATAAATATTAATTTTCTACAAAAAAGCGAAGTTTTCCACGAAGTACAATAATTCTCAAAGAAATAGTTTAATTAACAATCTCAAAACTCAATGTTAAACTAAATACTTGAATTTTCACGAAAAAAAGATGCATTGATTTTGAACAAACAAGTTTAAATTTAAAACAAGTTGTTGACTTTTAAACTAAAAAAGGATGAATTTGCAATGAACAATGTAAACAAGTTTTCTATCATAATTCAGAAATGTTTCTCCTTCGGTATACTACTTTTACACCGAAGACTGCTTGAAGTACTTTCTTTATTTAAAATTAGGGAGAGGGAAAATTGTGACGAATTTTGAATTGGAGGACCGATTTTTTCAAATTCCTTTCTTCTAAATCCGAATTATAGTTAGTTTAAAAAGTTCTCGTTTCATGTGAAAAATTCCCTGTTCCAAGTGAAATTATACTTCCGAACTGAATCTCCCTGCCCCATAATAAAAACTATAATTATTTTCTGAAATTCCCTGTCCCAAGGGATAGGGAATTTCAGGGACAGGGACATCTCTGTTTGATTCATAAAAAGTAGGCGGTCATTTATCGTATTTTTTGGGTAAAATTTTGAATAGTATAGGTTGAGTCAATTAAACCCGTTTTTTAATGAAATTCCCGGTCATTTCCCGGTCAAGTCGCCACTCTGATTTTCCATATAGAAAAACATTCCTGTGATAGAATATCACCGTGTGGTATTATTTTAATAGTTTTTCATTTACCCAGCTTCTTTGTGAAGTTAGAAATTACAAAAAGTGTGCATAAAACTTATTTATATGGGTCATTTCACTTCTGATTCATTTATATATCCGGGAAACATGCAAAAATACTAAACAAATTGCATTTACAAAAAAAAGGTATCTCCGAAATGAAATTTTTTCCTATATAATTTTGCAATATACTTTAGAGAGTATCTAACGAAAATTTATGGGGGCATAAATAAGTTTTTAAGGTATGGAAAATAATGTAGAGCCGTGTTACTTCGAGCGCGAGCTATTGCATCGTCTTACCCAGTCTACCACGAGCATGCGAAGTCGAGTGCGTTGTCTTACGTTTTCATGGATAATTTTTTGCAAATTCTGTTAAATAAATTATGTTTACCAAGCTGCAGTATCTCGAGGGAAAATATTTTTATATATCACAGTGAAATCAAAAGTTATCACTGGAGATTTTCATGATTATTTTCACTATTATTCGAGATTTTCGTGCAAAGTCATGACTTCGTTAGATACGAATTTTCTTGTCTATTTCGCTTTTCGTTTTAAAACTCGCTTTGATTCCTTTTTTGAAGAGCTAAAACATTCAAATCTAGGACAAGAAGAGTAAATTTGGACGGGTCCGATGTAGTGTAACTTTGGTGTCCCCTTTACAAACGCATAATTTTCTGCATAATCACAAATTACAAGACATTGCTCACCTTGCAATTTTTTTTACATTTTTGTAACAAGTTGCCTGATAATTTGCGGTACAAAAATGAATAAGGAGTGCTCTACCGGATTCGCAAAAGTTTTGAATCAATGGGATAAAATGTCAAAACTTCATCATCTTTGTCATTTTCTAGACAGTTATATGCATGTTCTTCTTTATTAATAATGTGTCACCTAAGGGTTTACATAACCTCCGTTTCTTTACATACCATAATTTTCTTCTTTTCTCTTAGCCTAACGTATTTTCTAATATAACCATATATACACAAAATATGACGAGCGAGCGAGCGTATGATCGAGTGCTTGAGAATTTTTTCCTATTATCTATTTGATCGTACGAGCGAGAAAGAG